>BQKN01061432.1:52367-64062 GCA_022839385.1 Asparagus kiusianus | reverse complement strand
TTATATAAGTGTTGTTAAGTTTTCATATTTATGTGGCTAAACACATTATTTACCAAAACCAAAAATGATTAATATAAAACATGTATGTATGTATATAAATAAGTATATTTATTTTATATTTATATAAACTTAAAAACTATATAACTAAAACGTGTATGTGTGTATATGATTGAGCTTAAAGTATCAAACACACATAATATAAACCTATACTAAATATACCAAGCAATGATCTTCATGACGTCCGATCTTGGTAACATGGATGAAGCTTGAACTTGGATCTTTAAGTTGAATTGTAATGCTTCATACCACAATTTCGACAACCTCCATTGGATATGATCGTGAAAGCTCTTGGCCATCCATCCTCCAACACATTGTTTGCCTAGAATAAATAAGAAAACATAAACACTAGACAAACAACATTAGTAGTAAATTGTTTGTTATAAACATCATCAAAACAAAAAGGCCAACATGTATTAGGGAAATCGTACCTCATAAAGTTAATGATTCAATTTGCAAGATAGTTTCACAAGAAGAAAGGAGGCCTTTTAGTTTCTACAGAAGCAATGGGTTCATATTAATTATGTACACAAAAGTTCAATTATTTATTCTAAGAAGTAATGCGTTCCCTCAAGTCGGAATCTAGATTTAAAATGCAGAAGTCATAATATACGTACATCATAAAGAAGAAAATATCATTACTGAGATGAAACTGAGCAAAGAAGGTAGGAAACATTTTTATCTTGTACAAGTACACGACAAATAGAGCACAACGTGTAATAATCAAGCTCGACAGATCACAGTTCAATAAATAAGCTCAAACAAAGCACAAGCTACAGTAATTAAGCTTAGACAGAGCATAACTTTAACCAAATAATGCCCAAACAAAGGAAAATATTCAGCAAATGAGCTCTAACAGAGCAAACCAACAAGAACCCAGCTCAAACAGAGCCAAGAATGCATCCAACAAGCTCAAACAGAGGAAAACCTGCCACATGTGTCTCTCAACAGAGCAAAAAAATGCAACAAAATAAATGACCTCAGACAGAGTCAAAAATGCAACAAAATAAATGACCTCAGACAGAGTCAAAATGCAACTAGCATACTCAACCAAAACAAAATCTGCAACATACGAGCTCAAATACATCCAAAAGGCAGTAGAGAACCTGATTGTTGGCTACCATCAATAATTAATATATAATAACAACACGAAAGCATGGAAAGCTAATATTTTGGAAAATATTAGAAAAGCCGAGGAAAATACGTATATGTATAAAAAAATCTCAAAAATTTAAACTATACGTATTACATCCTCACTCAAACTAGGAGATTCCTAGTTAACTCTACTCATGGGTCCTAGGAAACTATACACTAGCTCCACAGAACAACACAGAACAGATCTCTAATGATACTAGAACTAGAGCTCTGATACCAACTGTAACGCCCCTGATTTTCACGCTGGCTGTAGTCCAGGGTGAACCCCAGAGATGTTAGAACCTGTTGTACACCCTCCTCTGTGTATATGAAAGCTTAACATATCATTGTTGCTATTACTCTAGCGGATATCAAACAACAATAGTAAGACACCCTAAAAGGCTAACCAAATGATCTTAATATCATGATAATTTCCAAAAATGGGGATATACAATAGCTATAAAATGATTTGTAATGTTCTCAAATTGGAATTTAGGATTAACACAGTTCGGAAGTGAAAGGTGAACATATATCATACATATGAGAGGTTCTGAACAAGAACAAAAACCTAACAGATTCTATACAGATACCTAAGTACTACTAATATCTAACACTGTATCAAAATATATATATTCATAGGAGGTTCTCTACCTATAAAAAGATACAACTTGTACGGGTACGACCCGACTCCGATCACAAGAGTACACACAGCTAAAGTAACCGTATGGAGTACTTAACTAACAAATATAAAATTCTTGCTACTGCAAACTAGCCTGCACCTCTTTGCACTTTGGAAGAATTTTTTGAAATAGCATTCAAGAAAAAGAAAAGAAAAAAAACAACAACAGCATCAGAACGCTTTAGCAAGAACATAAAGACATTATAATAAGCATCAGCACATAAATCTCATGTGCTCGCAAGAGCGAGGTAACTCGGTCATATATACTCAACAGTATGTCACAATCACTTTTGGAAGTAAGATCGGCTACTACAAGCTAGCATGTGCCTCTTTGCGCTCCTAAAGGTCTACCTAAATAGATTTAAAACAACAACGTTGTACGTCGTCAAAAACATTTCAAACAAAAACTCGTAGAAGTTTTATATAAACCGGCAGCACCAAGGTGGCTGCCTAGTACTCTCTGTCTCTTGAGGGATCAAGCCACTCGTAGTTCATCCAAAATGGTCATGAATGACCTCAACAATCACAAATTTGCAACAAGTAACTCATAAATCTGAAAGAAAATGACAACAATATAAAAGCATGTAAAAACTCATCATGCGACAATATCTTTGATCATAACTAAAAAGAAACAACTTCCTAGAGAGCGAGCACTAACATGAAACCCAATCCTATAACGGCATAGATTAATGAGCATAGGCATTCGACGGCCTATCTCATGCACATGATTAAGCGGTTCACAACCAATACAAATTTCTGTTGGAGTGGTTCGTTGTCCAACTCATATTTCTGCTAGGTGGCTCGTAGGCCAAACCCAGGCAATAATCTGCAGAGTGACGTATAGTCCTAACTTAGGCAATAGTCTGCTGAGTGGCTCGTAGGCCCATCTCAGACAACAATCTTGTGTTATCATAAACCAGCTTGTATCAATATATATTAAACTTATAATGTAAATAATGTAATAGATGATCATCATACAAAAATCTGGCTGCACCGATTTGGTTGCCTATGTACCCTCTCTAAAAAGGGATCAAGTCGCCCGTAGTTCATCAAATTCGCCGACGATACGTGCTCCAAAGTATCGCACAAATATCGAAAATAAGCTACGAGAGCTCTATAGATAAACACATGCACCATGTATGGATCTCGTGCAACATACTACCATCCACATATGTGCATATGTGTCATAGAAGTCGTGCGTTAAAAACTAAAGAGCGAAACTCAAATAAACCTTGATGTAATATATCAATCCTTTTAAATCAGCATATCTGCAGTTTTTTGCAAGGCATATGATTAGTAAATTAACCATATCTTTTCCTATATAAACTCAATTTAAGAATAGTTTCCTGTTTTAGAAAATAGACTCATCCTACTTTCATTTGGAGCTAGTTTGGTTTAATTTGGAGTTTATCTTCTATACCCAGTTTTTATTTCAATTTTATATACATGCTGTAATTTTCTGCAAAACATGTCCTTAGTAAATATAGTATAACTTTCTCTATACAAAGTAAATTTAATACTGGTTTCCTGTTTTAGAAATTAGACTCACACAAATTTTATTTGAAACTAGTTTGGTTTAATTTAGAGTTTATCGTCTATACCCAATTTTCATTTAAATTTTATACAGGTGCTGTAGTTTTCTGCAGAACATATCCTTAGTAAATTAAGTATAACTTTCTCTATACAAACTCAATTTAATAATGGTTTCCTGTTCTAGAAACTATACTTATACAGATTTCATTTAGCATTGGTTTAGTTTAATTTGGAGCTTATCTTCTATTCCCAGTTTTCATTTGAAGTTTATACATGTGCTGATGTTTTCTACAGAACTTGTCCTTAGTAAATTGAGTATAACTTTCTCTATACAAACTCAATTTATGAATGATTTCCTGTTTTAGAAACTAGACTCACAAAGCTTTCATTTCTGTAGTTATTTCGAATCTCTAGTTAAACATCATACATATGCTGTAGTTTTCTGCAATCCATATCATATCAACCATATCCCAAGAATATCATGATTTACAACTAGATTTGTTCTTGATTTCCTAAAAAAATCATAAATCCCTCCTTTGTAGTTTGATTAGGCAAGATATGAGTATTTTATCATGAATTCCACTTAATGATATAATCAAATACAACACACCAAAGGAGGGTGAGATTTAGAGCAGATGAACTTGCATTAATGATGATTCGATCTCTGAAAAATAAAAACTAGCGGATTGTTCTTCACGAAAGATGTAGATCTACTCGCGGCCAAGCCTTTTCGTTCATAAAGTTTCTCCAATTCCCTCCAAAGAATTTTCGGTCTACCATGGCTGTATTCACCTGAGCTTGAGAGAGTAGGAAGAAGATGGTTATGGAGGAGAGAGAACCTTCATGACAAAGTTATCCCCTCTCTCTCTATCTCTATCTCTCTCTCTCTTAAAAATGGGAATCAAGGACTTAGATTAAATCCACATCACTCAAACCCTTATCTAATGGTTCATGTTAAAAGTTGACCAAGTTAACTTTCCATAATGGATGACAACTTAAGCTAAAGCAGATAAACATAATTATATATCCGGGTATTTTATCAGCTCAAAATTCAGCTGATTTTTTCTGATACCAGAATAAATCATCGATTTATCCCTACCACGTTCTCTATGTTCTGAGAATGGTTGCACTGACCGCGCATCCATCTGTATTACAGATAAAATATTAAAAATATAAAACTATAGGTTTCGATTTGGCTCGTGCCCTCGGAACCAAAACTGTAAATGAAGTCCAAATCAAACCAAATTATGCTCAAAACATAAAAACCACATTCTAAGATCGATGGTGCTATCTTGAGGCCCATCTAATCACTAGAAATAGCTCAAACTGTTGTACGACGGCAGACTCATGGTACCATAACCCGAGCTACAAACAAACTCCAAATAAATTCTAACTGATTCCGTTCGTCACAGAATGGTAAGAAAACATCAAAAAACTTATAAAAGATTAAATAAATTCTCAAATAAAATTATAAAAATTCTGGGGTTTTACTGATATCGATACCGCTATCAATACAAGTAACAATACTCAGTCATTTTATTCTTTGGCCGATCTTCTCTTATGTGTATGGGCTTGGACTTCTTGGGCTTTTTGAGAGATAAGATATTGAGTTCTTCTTGGGCTTTTATTCATTAACCTGTAATTAAGATAAAACACGTTTATTACTAATATATTTATTTAAATTAAATAGATAATGAGCGTATAAAATATAATAAAAATGTGATTATCACTAACCGACTTACTAAGCTTTGCCTAGATGGCTGTTTCTCAAGTAAGTGAACTTCCCCGTATTCAGCGGAGTATTAAGACGAACCCCACCAAATTGACTTCGTAAAACTTCACCAAGTCTCCGAATTGAGAAAATTCTAACTCAATTTGTTTGAGACCCTATATAGTGAACCCCGTCAAAATAACTTAGCAAAATTTTACTAAGTCTCCAAAATTGAGAAAGTCTAACTCAATTTTGTTCCAAACCTCATTGAGTGAATTTCGGTTCAACCCTTGCCAGCATAAGAAAGTCTGAGCTTTACTTCCAACAAAATAACTCTTGGCAGGTTCAAGATTGCTACAGAAGTAAAGCACGTAAAGATCAAACATATGAAGATGGAAAATTTCAAGAAGCAGAAAGTACATTTTTTTGATCAAAACCCTACTACATGAAGCTGATATTCAAACTATCCAATTACAAGAGTATTAAGTATTTGTTGCTATTTTTTATTGCCCTATATTTCTAAAATATATGTAATGTGACAACAGAGGAGCATACACGAGCTGTACCAAGCTATAGCTCACAGTCCTTTGATCTCACAAGGCTAGAAAAATAAGAATTCTTCTACTTTAGAAAAAATAGCTCCTACTTACTTCTCCCTAGTCCTATGCTAGGAGATGAGAAGAGAGTTGTTGATGTATTAGTGATCACACAGTCAATACGTATCCAGGGCAGGATAATTTCGATGAGGTACATGAGATTGATGAGGGGATCGTCTTCTCCTCCGACTTTATGTCTGGTTTTTGAATTACCGTTGCTGAGCAATTTGCACATGTAGAAAGTCATGAAAGGACGAGGATTGGTTCCCCCGTTGTACCTCCAACAATCAAGTTAGACGATCAACTTGAGTGGAAAAGAAACGGCAGAACTTAGAGTTCTCCATCTATTTTTTTATTTTGGAATTTCCCCTCCTTCAAAAGGCAAATAGTACCTATATATATGTTGTGGGAGAAGGGCAGATCAAACACTTTGACCGAGTACAAAGTAGTGATGGTTGTTAGGACTAGTGATTATGAGCCTACTATCTAATATTGTTTTGATGATTTAGCAAACAATTTATAATTGTGTATTTTTAGTGTTTCTGTGTTTATCATATATCCAAGTCGATGATATCTGAAATGAAGCCCATAAAAATCAAGTCAAAGATTCAAGATCAAGCTTCATATGCATTCGCTTGGGTGCTTTGCTTTTCATTCGTGTGGTCTCGGTTGATTGGTCTATACATAACATTCATGGGGAGCTATCAAGACTACGAGGTGGAACTCTGAGAAAGGAAGTAGTGTCCTCAAGCTCGTCCCCTCACTATCATACCTGTAAGGGACTGTTTGTTGGATTATTTAAGTGGACTACTCAGTCCACGACAAAAAGGATTAGTTGAGGATTTTTATATTGTGTGCAAATGCTTTGAGCTTAATATCACACACACACAATTCTTTATTTTGAGTATTTTTGACAAAATATTGAGTTATTAGTTAATAGACTTAAAGATCTCCTTATAGATATTTTATTAAGTCTATAAAACTATTTGAAAAGATTTTAAAACATTGTTTAACTCAAAAGTGAAAAATGAAGAAATTTTCATACACACGTATTTACAAGTTTTGCAAAACTGAGAGATTTCATAAATAGGAAATGATATCTAAAAAATTCTTTTTGTAAAATATTCGAAATCATGTTTATAAATATTACCCAAAGTTTCATATTTTTTGGATTTTATTTGCTATTTTTAAAGTCTCTCAAAATCTCATATTTTATACATGCACATTGTCTGTGCATGTTTAGAAGTCAACTTATGCCTGAGATAAGTCGACTTATGAACTGCGCTGCAATTTGTAGAAAACGTCCGGTGAGTCGACTTATAAGTCCAGCAAGTTGACTCATGAAGACATAAGTTGACTTATAGCTATCATAAGTCGACTTATAATAGACTGTTGCACAGTAATGACGATTTTTCAGATTTTGTTATTTTTAATGTTTTTAGTGGTTTTCGCTGGTTTCTTAAGCTTAGTTCTTCTACCCTATATATACCCCTTTGCATTAAACACTCCCAACCACTTAGAAAAGTTAAAAAATAATTTTAACAAAGTTTTAAGGGTGTTTAAGAGTTTGTTTGTTTTTGTGTGAAGAAGTTTTCACAAAGAGGAGCCTTACATTCGGTTTGTGGAATTCATCCTCATACTCTCTTTTACATCTCTTTGTAAATTTGGAGAAGTTTTCTAAACTCAATTATCTAGCTTATTTATTATTAAATTTTCATACTTACATTTGCTAGATTAATTTGAGTTAGATTGCATTTGTACTCATTGATCATACACATCCCTATTGAACTTTTTTGTTTTCATACAATATATTATTGGGTTATGGTGAGTGATACATTGAGTTTGAGTTTAGTTGAGTTCTCATCTTGTTAAAAAACAAAACCTTTGTAATTGAGAATATTTGTGAGTTTACTTTGTAATACAGAAGTACATCGAGAAGAGTGTGTAGTGAGAGATAGGGTCGATTTCAAGAGGAGTGGCATCGGTAGTAAAGCCTAGATAGAGGTTGTAAATCTAAGCACTTAAGGAAGGTGACACAGGCTAGGCCAACACTTAGAGGGTGTGTTGTGTGATTGCATTGAGAGTGGTGTAAACATTTGTCGGTGAGCGTTAAAAACTGATTGTGTAGTATCTTTTGAGATAGTGGAGTTCTCCTCGTGAGTGGGGGCGGAGACGTAGGTCGAAAGTGATCAAACTCCCTGATAAAATTGTGTGTTTGTATTGTCTATTTGCGCATTATCTTTTTTGTATATTTGTTCTTGTTTATCACCCTTTGTTTATATTATATATAACTTGTTGCATTTTATATTTACTAGGATATAAGTTAATAAGTTTTAATTGGTATTAAATTGGATTAGATTAGCATATTATACTATTCACCCCCCTCTAAGGTAATTTTATTTGGTATCAGAGCTTGGTGCTCTTGATTTGTGGCTTAACCGCCTAGAGTCAAAGATCCAAGTTTTTATATATTGCTAATCTAATTTTTATTTGTATCTTGCTTGCAAATTATATATATATATATATATATATATATATATATATATATACGGTGCACAATGGTGTGTTAGATAATTTCTCCTATGCACAATGGTGTGTTAGATTTAAACTCTTTGTTAGATCTAGACACTTTGATTTGTGGGAATAAATTGATTGTGTTTATATTGTACCCACTTCGGAGAAATTCAAGTGGAGTAAAAATGATCATAGAATATTTACTATGAACAAGCTCTTATTAGAATTTTTACACAATGCTTTTGATTTATCTTTATCCAACAAGCTTGATTCTTTTGCTAGTGCTTATACATTATGAAAACTTATAGAAGCACATTAAGGGAACTTGCAGGTAATACGACAAGCTTTGGAGGATTCTTCTTCAAGTTCATGTGGAGCATCATATTTATTTACACGGCCACTAGGAGATAGCCCAAGTGAGATATGTGAGTTCGATACCCGATGATGAATTAACTATAAATGAACTTGTCTATGAATATGAAAAATTAATGCATGATTATAAGTAGTTGCAACATAATTTTATTAATCTTCAAAGCAAGGATATTGAATTGAAATCCGATCATGAGACACTAGTATTAAAATTTAATATCATTGCTAATGAAAATGTAAATCGTAAAGAGAGCATGAAAAACTAAAATTGGAAAATACCAGTTTGTTTCATGAGAAAAATAATGACATGTTAGAAGTAGAAAACAATAAAAATAAAGTTAGTTCTTTTGCTAACAATTATATATGTTCTACTTCTAATGAAAATGTATTTATGAAAGTAAATGAGTTGAATCATGTTAAGGATCGCATATGATCTTTAGATTCAACCATTAAAATATGCATTGTAAATAATAACATGCTTATGGACTTGTGTGCAAAGTCCTATGTAAATTCTTCCAAGAAACCAACACACTATGCACACATGTATAAATAAATTTATAAATGCTCTATTTGCAGCCGTAAAGGCCATCTTGCTAAATTTTGTTATAATGCACAAAACCCTCAAAATCCAAAAATATTGGCACTTGTGCATCCCATCAAGCCTCATCACATCATACACATGTACACGCACACAAAGCTCATCATAAATATATTCGTGTGTATAAATGTGATTGTTGTGGTCGTTTTGGTCATTTGACCAAATTTTATTTTTATTTAAAAAGAGGTTCTCGTTTACAAAATAATTTCAAAGAACCATCTATTTTTGCAAATGATTCCCATGCACAACTACATGGTCAACGCAAATCAATTCAGCCCTTTTATTGCACATATTGCAATCGAAAAGGTCATTTATATGAATATTATTTTGATAGTGTCCGTGCACCATATACGTCCAAATGGGTTCATAACAAAAGGGCCTTAAGCTTAAGTAATAGAGGTCATGTTCCTACATTATCCAGCATAAAAAATGCTTGGGAACCAAAACAAACTTGATTTGGTTTGATTTTTTTGTTTTCGTGTTTTGTTTTGATGGATATTCAAATTCATTTGGTATATGTGTTTTGATGGATATTTAAAACCTTTTTAAATTATAAAGTTTGTTGGATATGTGTTTTATTGCTAGAATTCTTGTAAAATCAGTTAATGTAATAAAAATAAGTTTTTACAAATTTTTGAGGACTTTAAATTTACAGTCTAAAATATTCTGAAAATCAAATTTACAGGTCTTAAGTCGACTCATAAGTCGGCTGATGACAAGTCGACTTACGAGCTGTAGTTTTCAAGTTTTCTCTTGGATTCGATTTGTTTTGGACCCGTTTTTGGACCCGATCCGTTAACTCACCTTGATCATGTTCGTCCACTTGTCCTTTGACCAAATCCTAGCCTTCAAATCTACACTTTATTAAACCCTAGGGCTCCAAACTCTCTTCTTCCTTTCTGTTCTTCCCCAAATCGCCTAAGTCTAGTCTTGTTCTGCGTCCCCTCCGATCCACTGCTCCTCTCAGTCAGCTTCTTGTCTCAGTAAACCTCTCTCTCATATTTCTTTACTTGTTTTGAGTTTATCTAGAGGTTTTTCTTAGGGGTTGTTGTTTTGGGGTTTGTCATTGTATTCTAAATCTGTGCTTAAAGTTCATCTTATCTGCATTGTCATCATCCTGTCTAGGAACATCCCTAAATGTCGTAGGAGTGGTAGAGATCAACCCTCATCTTCTAGTGTTCCTCCTCCTCCCGCAACTAATTATAAATATTTTAAAAAATATCTTAGAAATGAGTCTTTTATTCCAAAATATTGTGCCATATGTCATCTTTAACCGTTTCCTGGAAGATACGTCAAATTTAATGATTTTGATCATTTTATGTTGAGCACTTATTTTGAAAATGCGAGAATGATTAATTTGCTTTCAAGTGAAAACAATCTTCCACGTTATCCTCATCTAATACACTTGTTTTATACAAATCTTATAGTAGATTCCTCTAACCCTAGAACCCCATTCATTTTCTCCCAAGTCAAAAATCATCGTATCCAGTTCTGCGTAGATGATTTATCAGAAACTCTTGGTCTCCCTCATGGAGACACATTATTATGTGATGTTATTTATGATGATCATGTTGTGGAATCCTTTTTGACCCTTCCTGGTAAACGTCTCCCACTTATTGCTAAGAATGCTTCTGATTTGGCCAAAATCATTGGCCGAATTATCTATTATAATATAATTCTCAAGACTGGGACTTATAGCTACTCCTGTTATTGCCTTACCACTCTTTGACTTTGGAGCTTCACATTGTTACTTGTCTCGTTGATTTGCAAGTACCCACTTTCGTTCCATATCTCTATTCTTGGGTTCTTTTAATTCCAAGGATGAAATTTGTTTTAAGGGGGGTAGAATGTAAGGATCATGAAATTTGATACTAATTTAATTAATTTATTAGTATTTTAAAATATTTAATTATGATTTTTAAAAGAGTATTTATATTTTTTTCTAATTTCTATATTTTTTATTTAAAGTCTAAGTTTTGCATTTATTTAAATGATTTAAATATTTATAAATTTATTTAGTGCAGTAAAAATTTCTAGAATTTATCCATTGTGTTATCGATACTATTACGTACTAATTTAAATAATATATTGTATTATTATTATTATGTATTATTTTATGTATTACGTTATATTATTAATTACATATTATTTGTATAATTTATTATATTATTACTACTGTTATATATTATCTATCGTATTAGTATAACTAGTACGTTTTACTATGTATATAATTATCTCATAATTATTTGATTTTAAGTATAAGTAAATATATTTTATTTATTAATTATTCTCGTTCAAATTGTACAATATGTGTATATTTAAACTATTTCGTATCAACTGTTGTATTAGCACAACATGTACGTTTTTATTTGTAGATGATTATTCTCTAATTAGTTTAATTTTTAAATACCCATAATTATTTATTTTAATTATTTTTGTTTATACCCTAACCCTAATTCATTTCATATATATATATATATATATATATATATATATATATATAT
>BQKN01061432.1:40826-51967 GCA_022839385.1 Asparagus kiusianus | reverse complement strand
TTTTCTCTCTCTCTTTCTCTCTCCTTCTCTTCTTCCCCAACTTCCGTCGCCACTATTCTTACCCCGCGACACCCCGACGCCCGAGCCCAACCACCGCCAGCAACTAGATCTTCTCCCATCTCCGGCCTCCCTAACGCCGCTGCTCCGCCCCTCAGGCCATCGCTTCCAACCACTGCCGTCAGCCTCCTCGAGCTCCCCCGCCTGATCACTTCCAGCCCCTCCTTATCAGCCATCTCCTCTTCCAACTCCACTTCCCGCCGCCAGCACCGCCTCGCCATCTCCAGCACGCTCCAACCAACTCCGCGTCCTCCTCATTTCTCCCTCTTCCACTCCTCCCTATCGGCCGCCTGCACCTAAGCCCCGTCAGCCGCCCTCACCACCTCCTAACCCGCTCGCCTCTGGCCAGCCGCCGCCTCCACTTCCTTATCCGACCACCCTCAGCCTCGCCTCTGCCCCAGGTCGCCGCCTGCAGGCGCCGAACCGAGCTCCGCCAGCGCCTCCAGTCCTGATCCTCTCGTCGACCCTCGCTCCTCCTCAAACCTCGAGCCCTCTGCCATGCCACTATCCAACCACCACAACAGCCAGCCGCACGCCTCTTGCGCTCAGCCCCATCGCCTCTCAGATCTGAACCACCGACGCACCGTACCATCGACGTCGACTCGTTCGATGAAACCCCGAGGCAAGATCCCTCGTGCTCGTTGTCTCGTTAACTTAATTTTTTTATCTCTTATGAAATTATTACGTATATGCGTAGATTAGTTTGTGCTGATTTGATATTAATTGTGTGGTTGTTAATAATATTGCGATGAATATATTCTGCAAAATGATGCTATAAATGATGAATAAGTATGTCAAAAAATAGTTTATGGTTAATTTCGTGTTGTTTGAAAGGAAGAATATATTTATAGAGTATTTTTTAGAATTATTTATAATGAGGAAAATATTTTAAAAGGAATTATTTTGAGAAAATAATTTATTTTGGATAAGGAGTGTTTTTGAATAATTGTTATGATTAAAAGAATTTTATTTTGAGAAAAAGAGTATTTTAGATTAATTTATAAAATATCATAGAAATCATTTATAAAATTAAAAAGTATTACTGTTCATAAATAATAATAATATATATTTTTAAGAAGATTATAATAGAATTTTTATAATGAGAGATAATTTTGAAGGAAATTATTCTTGGAATTAATAACTGAGATTTTGATTTTCGTGTGTAAATCATCTGTTAATGGTAGTTTCATCTTGCATTGTTAATAGTAGCTTTACTCTCGTATGTTTCTTGCATGTGATCACGACCCCTGTTCACATTTCATGGCATTGACACTTAGCGTAATTGCATTTATTATTCTATGTTGACAATCATGAGAAGTACATGACTATAGTGACCTGTATGACACAGTTAGGATCTAGAACCTCGTGTGTAGTTGACCTGGAATTATGAGAATTAGGGTGAGAAGTCTTGGTCCATGTGAGCGGTTGGGATTGTTGATGTATTTTCTAGGCTCGCGCCAGTGAAGTTTGTGTAGTTACCGGGGTGGGTTTGAGGAGTTGAGATATTTGTGATTATGGTTGTATTCCTGGCTCGCGCCGATGAAGTTTGTGTAGTCACCGGGGTAGGTCTAAGGAGTTGAGATATTTGTGATTGTGGTTGTATTCCTGGCTCGCGCCGGTGAAGTTTGTGTAGTCACCGGGGTGGGTCTGAGGAGTTGAGATATTTTTAATTATGGTTGTATTCTGGGCTCGCGCCGGTGATGTTTGTGTAGTCACCGGGGTGGGTCTGAGGAGTTAGGATATTTGTGATTTGCGATCAGTCAGTTATCCGATGATATGAGCGTTGACTCTGTGGGAGTTGTGAACCAGTGACCTGTTGTAGGATGACTAGTTATATGACTTAGATTCTTGGCTAAGTATGATTCTTGTGGGATGTAGGACAGTTGTATTTCTTTTCATACATAGATCAAGATTAATATTTAATTATCTACAATTTGAGACATATGGTATATACATGAGGGTTTCCTTATTTGGATTATTTCGCTTGACGTACTACGTCTCTTGTTATAGATTTTTAAGTATTAATCTCATCTAGTTGTATGACATTAGTACTTAGATGATTATTCTGATGACTAGTTGTATGATCTTGATAGTTGGTTAATTTTCTTCGATTCTTTGACTATTATATACCATTGGTCGGTTTCATCTAGTTTTTAGTATCTAGCTACATGCTTCTATTTATTATTACTGCTTTTACCTTGGTCATTCGACCTTTCCTATTTCTCCCTTGTTTGATATTGTCGTGTGCCATGCACACTGACGTACACATATTTTCTCTGGAGTACGTCAGATTTAGGAGACGGAGAGCCTCAGATCGGAATCGTACTAGAGCCAGTGGATTCTTAGTAGGAGTGCCTTGAAGATGGAGTAGAAGAACAAGCTGAAGCGTAGTAGTTTTCTTCTGTAGTAGTTATGGAACATTAGAACTCTTTATCATATTTTTCTCTAGTTGATGATGGATTTTCGCATTATTTAGTAGTACTTCTTTTTATTATGGACTATGTATTTTATTCCTAGTTGGACCGTTTTTATAATAAGGGTATGTTTGACCTATATTTTTATGTCTGGGATGATTTACCATTGATGATATATTTATTTCTTATTCTGGATTATCTTTATATTCTTGCTATTGAGATCGGGGACCTGTGATTGAGATTTATGTATTCGACACTTAGCGTATTTGATTGAGAAGAAAAGAAAAAAATATGGTAGTGTATATTTCTTCTCAATCTAATACATCGCAGGCTTGTTCACGTCCCGATTCCCCAGTATTTTGGGAAGCGGAGCATGACATGGTGTGGTTGGATATTTACATTTGATCTCTTATATATATATCATGCACTTATATTTTTTTGAGACAAATGCATATATATATTGTTCCTCTTAATATATCTATTCATGTATATCTTATGTGGCTTTTAAATAGGGGGAACAATCCCTATTTTCTTGCTTACTCACCCTTGCTTATAGGTAGGGGGAGCTTAAGCTCTATAATATAATCTTTTCCCCCCCATTTTGATGTTGACAAAGGGGGAGAAAAATTTTGAGTATCATTTGGGAGTATCATACTAACTTGTGGCTTTGGTTTTTATTGTTTAAATCACTTTTATATATCAAATGAAAAATTGTTTGTCATCATCAAAAAGTGGTAGATTGTTAGGACTCATGATTATGAGCCTACTATCTAAGCTTGTTTTGATAATTTAACAAACAATTTATAACTGTGTATTTCTAGTGTTTCTGTGTTTATCATATATCCAGGTCGATGATATCTGAAATGAAGCTAATACAAATTAAGTCAAAGATTCAAGATCAAGCTTCATATGCATTCGCTTTGGTATATTAGTTTAGGATTTTTATATTGTGTGTAAATGCTTTAAGCTCAATAAACACACTCACAATTCTTGATTTTGAGTATTTTTGACAAAATATTGGGTTATTAGTTTATAGACTTAAAACTCTCCTTATACATATTTTATTAAGTCTATAAAACCATATGAAAATATTTCAAAACATTGTTTAACTCAAAAGTGAAAAATCAAGAAATTTTCATACACACATATTTACAAGTTTTGCAAAACTGAGAGATTTTACAAACAGGAGATGATATCTAGAATATTCTTTTTGTAACATGTTTAAAATCATGTTTATAATCATTTTCCAAAGTTTTATGATTTTTGGATTTTATTTGCTATTTTTAAAGGCTCTCAAAATCTCATATTTCGTACATGCACAATGTTTGTGTACGTTTATAAGTCGACTTCCTAAGATAAGTCGACTCATGAACAACATTAGAATTTGTAGAAAACGTTTGCTGAGTTGACTTATAAGTCCAGCAAGTCGACTCATGAAGACATAAGTCGACTTATACCTGTCATAAGTTGACTTATAATATGATCATTGCACACTAACGGTTTTTTTCCAGATTTTGTTATTTTTAATGTATTTAGTGGTTTTTGAGGTTTCTTAAGCTTAGTTCTTCTACCCTATATATACCCTTTTGCTTTAAACATTCCCAACCACTTAGAAAAGTTTAAAAAACAATTTTAACAAAGGTTTAAGGGTGTTTAAGAGTTTGTTTGTTTTTGTGTGAAGAAGTTTTCACAAAGAGGAACCTTACATTTTCGGTTTGAGGGATTCATCCTCATACTCTCTTCTACATCTCTTTGTGATTTTGGAGAAGTTTTCTAAACTCAATTATCTAGCATGTTTATTATTAAATTTTTATACTTACATTTTCTAGATTAATTTGAGTTAGATTTCATTTGTACTCATTAATCACACACATCCCAATTAAGCTTTTAGTATTTTCATACACAATATTATTGGCATGTGGTGAGTGATAAATTGAGTTTGAGATTAATTGAGTTCTCATCTTGTTAGAGAACAAAATCTTTGTAATTGATAATATTTATGAGTTCACTTTGTAATAAATAAGTACACCGAGAGGAGTGTGTGGTGAGAGACAGGATCGATTCCAAGTGGAGTGTTGTCGGTAGTAAAGACTAGAAAAAGGTTATAAATCCGAGCACTTAAGGAAGGCGACACGGGCTAGGCCAATACTTAGAGGGTGTGTTGTGTGATTGCATTGTGAGTGGTGTAAACGTTTGTTGGTGAGCGTTGAAAACCGATTATGTAGTATCTTTTGAGATAGTGGAGTTCTCCTCGTGAGTGGGGAGCGGAGACGTAGATCGAGAGTGACCGAACTCTGTGATCAAATCATGCGTTTGTATTGTCTATTTGTGCACTATCTCATTTACATATTTGTTCTTGTTTATATCACCCTTTGTTTATATTACATTGCCAAGCTTATATAACTTGTTGTATTTCATATTTTCTAGATATAAGTTAATAAGTTTTAATTGGCATTAAATCGGATTAGCATATTACCATATTCACCCCCTCTAGGGTAATTTTAATGGTGAGTTATGGGCTAATGGTTGTGTTAGCACTCACTTTACGGGTGTCAGTATGTGGTTGGGGGAAGATCACTTCAGCATTAGAGAGATCGTCTTAGCATCGAATGGAGAGTGATGGGCTGCATGTTAGAGCCCATGTGATATGACAAGTTATGGAGACTATCGGGGCTAGGGTCATGATGAGACCTGTGTAGTGTTGACTACAGTGTTAACACGTGTTAGCACTGTGGTCAGGGAGAAAAGCCCAAGGCAGATATTATCCTCCAATTCGGCCAAGAAGTAACGCCCATCAAGTTGTCCTTGTAGGGATTTGAATAGAAGGTCGAATGGGCTCCAGATGAGTCGACTTCGACAAGAGGGTCGACTGGTCTCGCCTCTCGAGTCATCATGAAGAATGTCTTGTTGTGTTGGCCAAGTTAGGACCTCCGCTGGGCTTAGGCCACCAAGCTGGTTGGGGCCTTGCTTGTGGAAATACTCCAGCCCGTTATTTAGCAAATTGTATTTTGGCGAATGGGAAATACAATGACAGTTGGCTCGTTTCACTTGGAGTCGGCTTTAACCATGTCCGAGTGAAATATAATAAAGAATAACTCTAGAATTGCTTCTCTGTGTTGCATAATCTCAGAATGTTTTGCTGAATGACTTAGTTTCAATGTGGACTTAATAGATTTAATCATTAACCTGGGAGGACTAATCCTCTATAGAGAGGAAACGTCTTGAACTTGAGTAAGTTAGCTTTGAAGGATTTATTTTCTAAGTATTAGACCGATCTTGTCAGTTACTCGTTAATCAGCATCTGAGCAATATGGACAAATTTCCCCGAGAGATATCCCTAAAGTCAACTTAGCGGCTGTGGCAGTTTGATCAGGGCCCGGTAGACTTTGCCTAGCGAACATTGTTTAGCGAGCTTCTAGAGGCCTTTATTAGGCTGACGAAACATCACTGCTGAGGATGACGTAATGATGCTACAAGTTGTTAGAATAACAACATCGTTTCATTTTTCAAGTAAAGAGGTGCAGAGTAAATAGGAACATCACTCTGAATCTCAAGCGAACAGTTTGAGATTTCAAGATGAATCTCGCCCATTCATTTTAAAAAGTAGGGACTGTTCAGATAGCTCCATGTGTCCCTTGGAGGCTATAAATAGCTCGCTGGGGGATTAAAAGAATTCTTTATGAGTTCTTGCCCAAAAAATCTTCAGCACTTCTCTAAAATTCCGCAAGTCTATTTTGCAATCCAAGTTCTTCAATGGTCTCACCAGCTTCCACCATAGGCCGCAATGAGGAGAGGATTGTTCTTCTTCGACACATCCGATCTAGGGTTTTGATGGGGATGCTTGAGCCATATTACAATCATTATGATATTCCAAGGGCTTTTACACTAGGGGATTTGAGTATGAGCGAACCCGTGTGTCACCATGGTGAGGACCGTGTACTACTTTACCTTGCTTATGTTGAGCATGGCCTTCGGCTACCGATTCATCCCTTTATCATGGACATTTGCATTGCTCTAGGGGTTTCCCCCTCCTAATTTATCCCTCATACCATTGTGATTCTGATGGGCTTTGTTGTTATTTTCCATCGTGTTGGAGTCTTGCCGACTAACGGCTGCTAAGACATTCGAAGAAAGAGGATCCACACTATTCTTTCTACTGTAGTGGGAATGTTAAGCTTGTGTTAGACGCTCCGGAGCCTAGCGGGGTTGGAAGGAGTAATTTGTGTGGGTCTTCGGGGCTGATGGTGTTCTTGTTTGCCCCAATTAGCCCGAAGTGGCTAAGGATGTGCTAAGGCCATGTCTTCTTGATAAAGAGGAGAGGCGGCTACTGGGAAAGACTTGCTCTTACGCCAGTTCCCGGGATATGAGCAATCTTTTTGAGAAGGCTTCTCTCCGGTCGGTAGGCGTGTCTGTGATTTTGCCCTCCAGGGTCGACCAAGCAAGGGCAAGTTTGCTTGCTTTCCCCCTCGAAAAAGCGTTAAGAAAAATTCGAGGGAGGAGGAATCAAGCTCGGCTTCTTGGCCTCAGAAAAGGTGAAGGGGGATCTTGATCCTGAAGAATCGACTAGCTTGAGGTCGAGGGTGGCTGAGGTCACTGCCCTAGACGCAGAACGGAGGCCAGAGAAGGTGAAGGCCAAAAAGGATTAAGGGTCGAGTGGGCCAAGGGTCGACCCGGATGAGATACAACGGTTAACCAAAGCGCCGTAACTGGTTGAGAGCCGGCAGAGGTCTGTCCAAGATGAAAGAACCCTAGAGGTAGGGGGTGAATAGGGTATTTGCTAATCTAATTTGATATTAATACTAAATAAAAACTTATTAACTAATATATCCTAACAATGTGAATGAGATATGCAAGGATATACAATTATAATAAGGGCAATATAAACATGAGACAAAGGCGATAAAAAAATATACAAGAGAAAAAGTACACAAATGCCAAACTCAAATACAAACAAATGACCACGGAGTTCGGTCACCCTCGACCTACGTCTCCGCTCCTCACCCTCAAGGAGAATCTCCACTATCAACACAAAAAGCTACACAATTAGTTTTCAACGATCACCGATAAACGTTTACAACTCACATAATTGTCAATACACAATACACTCCTCTAAGTGTTGGCCTAGCCCGTGTCACCTTCCTCAAGTGCTCGGAATTACAACATCTCCTTAAGATTTACAACTGACGCCACACCTCTTGGAATTGACCCTGTCTCTTACCAACCACTCCTCTAAGTGTCCTTGTATAACATAATGTGTTCTCTTAAAAATTAAAGCTCAAATACAAAGAATTTGTTCTCTAAGAAGAATGAGAACGAAATTAAGCTCACACTCAGTGATACAAGCCCACAACCCAAAATATACTATATGTATAAACTACTTAAACTAAAGGGGGGTGTGTGTAACCAATGAGTATAGATGAAATCAAAGATAAAATCAAATCAATCTAGCATAAATAAGAGAAACTAGATAATAGATAGCTAGAAGATGAGTTTGGCAACACTTCTCTAAAACAATAGCGATGGAGTTGTGAAGTTTAATGCTCAAACCGAAATTGATTTCCTCTTATTGTAAACCTCTTTTGCATAAACTAAAACACACTTAAAAACTTTGAAACAAACTTGTGTTAAACTCTCTTAAACACCCATAAAAATAAATAAGAGTTGGGGTCTTTTTACAGCCCCTCAAACCAACAAAATCTCACAAAAACCAGAGCTAGAAAACTAGTCGTTACAGGCTTTCTGGTGCTCGTCGACTGATGGGTTAATCAGCCGACTGATGAGATGACCGTTAGCTGCTGTTCAAACCCCATTGATCCACTGATGCACCATCCGTTGACTGATGAGCTTCTATGGTCGACTAATGGTGCATCAATCGATTAAACAGAAATAATCAGCAATTCCAGACACTTTTATCAGTCGACTGATGACCTTGTCAGTCAACTGATAACATGTTCAGGAAGAGTTTAGAATAGTGAAATAGATTTTCAAAGTGCTTTTAAAAATAGAAAATAAATTCCAAAATTTATAAAATTTGAGAAATTGTTTATAAACATAAAAATAAACATGTTACAAAAGAAACTTTTCAAATATCATTTTTCATTTGTGAAAATTCATCAATTTACAAAATCTAAAAAATACTCGTTTGTTTAAACGCTTGATTTTGATAAAATGATCTCAAACAAGTTTGAAACTTCTTTTAAATGGATTAATAGACTTTATGAAAAATATAACCATTATATTAAGTCATTAACCCACAACACATTATTTTGCAAATCGGTAAACCATATGAACTTATTAAAAACTTGATTTTGATGAATTTCTTTCAAACAAGTATTGAAACACTTTAAAATAGATTTATAGACTTGAGGAAAGATATAAAATCATGACGTTAAGTCTATAATCTAAAACCGATGATAAATCAAAAACCAATGTGTGTGTGTATAATTTTTGAGCTCTAAGTATTAACACACAAAGTATAAACCTAAACTACTATTACCAAGGAAATTAATCTTCAATAAGCTCGTCTTGGTTTACAGATGAAGCGGTATTAGATCTTGACTTGAAATGCAAAGCTTCATTCCTACTTCCTCCAACCTCCAAGATATAGTTGTTTACGCTCAATTCCATCTAATCTCGAGCTGCAACATTGTTAGGAATTGTTTGTTAATCATCAAAACTAGATTAGATAGTAGGTTCAAAAATATAAGACCTAACAATGGGACCTTTTTGATGATGACAAACAAGCTACACAATGAGTATATGGAATCCGCATGATACCAAATGAATATACAAATTATAATCTTCATGCATAAAACCAGTAGTAGAACTATATACTCACAATTGACTTGTTTATTCCTATTTGTTAATATAAAAATGTGGAAAAGAATAAGAATAAGAGAGCAAAATCTCTCCCTATCAAAAAGCATGGGTGAGTATAAACAAGAAAATGAGATAGGGAAGGCACCCCTATCAAAAAGCCTAAAAACATATATCACGAAAAACAAGATGCTAATATGTGAGCAAAACATAAATATAGAAGCGCGCTAATCTAAACTCACATACAAAGAGACAAAGTGAGAACATAATTATATATATATACAAAGAATTACAATGATGTTCTTGTGTATTACAATGTGTTCTTGTGTTCTTGTGTATTACAATGTGTTCTCTTAACAATTAAAGCTCAAATACAAAGAATTTGTTCTCTAATAAGAATGAACGAAATTAAGCTACGCTTAATGATAAACCACACAACCCAAAATATACTATATGTAAAAAATGCTTAAGCTCATGAGGTGTTTGTGTAACCAATGAGTATAGATGAAATCAAATATAAACTTAAATCAATCTAGCATAAATAAGAGAAACAAGATAATAGATAGCTAGAATATGAGTTTGGAAACACTTTTCTAAATTAATAGCGATGGAGATGTGAAGTTGAATGCTCAAACCGAAATTGATTTCTACTTCTTGTAAACCTGTTTTGCATAAACTAAAACACACTTAAAAACTTTGAAATAAACTTGTGTAAAACTCTCTTAAAAATCAATAAACATAATTGAGAGTTGAGAACTTTTTATAGCCTCTCAAACCAACAAAATCCCACAAAAACCAAAGCTGGAAAACTAGCCGTTGCAGGCTTTCTGATGCTCGTCGGTCGACTGATGGATTCATCGGTCGACTGATGAGCTGACCGTTAGCTGCTGTTGAAACCCTGTCTGTCGACTAATGCACCATCATTCGACTCATGAGCTGCTTCGGTCGACTGATGGTGCATGAGTTGACTAAGCAAAAACAATCGGCAATTCCAGACACTTTCATCAGTCGATTGATGACCTTGTTAGTCGACTGATAACATGTTTAGGGATAGTTTAGAATAGTGAAATAGACTTTCAAAGTGCTTTTAAAAATAGCAAATAAATTCCAAAAATTATAAAATTTGGTGAAATGTTTATAAACATGTTACAAAAGAAACTTTTAAAATATCATTTTTTATTTTTGAAAACTCATCAATTTGCAAAATCTTAAAAATACGTGTTTGTTTAAACGCTTGATTTTGACAAAATGATCTCAAACAAATTTGAAACTTCTTTTAATGGATCAATATACTTTATGAAAGATATACAACAATTGTCATGCCCCGCTTCCCAAAATACCCGAGAATCGGAACGTGAACAAGCCCGCGACGTATTAGATTGAGAAGAAATATACACTATTATTTTTTTTCTTTTCTTCTCAATCCAATACGCTAAGCATCAAAAACATAATATATGAAGTCACAGGTCCCCGATTACACATAGCAAGAATATAATAACAAACCAGAATAAGAAATAGACATATCATCAATAGTAAATCATCCCAGACATGAAAATATAGGTCCAACATACCCTTATTACAAAATAGTCTAACTAGAAAATAAGAAATACATAGTCCATAAAGAAAATACTGTTAAAATACTAAATCCAACATTAACTAAAGAAAAGTACGGTAAAAGAGTTTTAATATCCAACTACTAATACTAAGAAAACCACTACGCTTCATCAGATGGTTCTTCTACTCCTTCTGCAAGGCACCCGGCTGAGAATCATCTGGCTCCTGTACGATTCCGAACTGAGGCTGCCTATCTTCTAAATCTGACGTACACCCAGAAAATAGGAGTACGTCAGCGTG
>BQKN01061432.1:0-40816 GCA_022839385.1 Asparagus kiusianus | reverse complement strand
TTCTCATAATTCCAGGTCAACTACACACGAGATTCTAGATCCTAACTATGTCATACATATCACTATAGTCATGTACTTCTCATGATTCTCAACATGGAATAATAAATACAGTTAAGCTAAGTGTCAATGTCATGAAGTGTGAACATATTCGTGATCACATGCAATAAACATACGAGAGTAAAGCTACTATTAAAAATGCAAGATGAAACTACAATTAACAGATGTTTTGCACACGAAAATCGAAATCTCAGTTATTAATTCCAAGAATAATTTCATTTAAAATTATCTCTCATTATAAAAAAATTATAAAATAATCTTCTTAAAATATATATTATTTATGAACAGTAATACTTTTTAATTTTACAAATGATTTCTATGATATTTTATAAAATAATCTAAAATACTTTTTTTTCTTAAAATAACTGTTTTTAGTCATAACAATTATTCAAAAATACTCCTTATCCAAAATAAATTATTTTCTCAAAATAATTCCTTTTAAATATTTTCCTCATTATAAATAATTCTAAAAATACTCTATAAATATATTCTTCCTTTCAAACAACACGAAATTAATCATAAACTATATTTGACATACTTATTCATCATTTCACAGAATATATTCACCGTAAAATTTCCAACAACCACACAATTAATATCATATCAGCACAACTAATCTACGCACATACGTAATACATTTATAATTGAGATAAAAATATAATTTAACGTGACAACGAGCAAGAGGGATCTTGCCTACGACAAGTCTGCTGCGAGTGTGGCTAGCGGCGTCAGCGGTGGCGCGACGACGAGCTCGACTGAGCCCAAGGAGGAAGGTAGCGAGCTCGAGAGATCGGGGAGTCGACGGAGTTGGCGGTCGACGTCGGTGGTCAAGGGTTGCTGCAAGGGTTCGGGCGGAACACGACGAGTTGGCCGGCGAAGGGAGGAGCAGATGGTCGAGGTGTTTTCGTTAGTGACGAGGGTGGCAGTTGGCCGGAGGAGGAGGCCGACAAGGAGCTGGAGGTCTGGCGGCGGTCAGCTAGGTGCATCGTCGGAGCTTGAGCAGGCGGAGGATGACGCACCGCTGGGGAGCAGGTGGCCGCGGATCAACGAGCCGGCGGAACTCGAGCTGGGCGCTGTCGGAGGCGGCTCAGGCGGGGCTGCAAGGAGGAGGACGATAGCGGGGCGGCGACGAGCGGCCAAGGGGCAGTGCGGCTAGCGGAGGAAGCCGGAGGGGAGAGCGGCTGCTGCGGCGGCGGTCAGGGAAGCAGTGGGAGCTGGACGAAAAGGAGAGGCTTATAGCGGGCTACAGAATCCAAGTTTCCAAGCAGTTAGGTTGTGTTGATGATCTCTAGTGGGAGGTGGCCCAGTTAAAGGGAGAACTTAGCCGTCTGTAGTAAGGGATTTCTGAGCAAGATAGCTAACTGACCATTTAGGCCTGGGAGGTTAAGTCTGAGAGGCGTCTGAAGGTGATGGCTGAGAAGGACTCTCAATCGAGCCATCTTTTGATCGAGCAGCTGAGGCGGGACCTTGAGGAGCTATTGACTCCAGTATCTATGATGATTATCAAGGACTTGGAGGGTTGACTTGTGTTCGCGGGAAAAATTGTTTTCTCTGATCTCATTGTTTCCATTAGCAACTGTTTATCGGTTACAAGGGATCCAGTCTTTTTATAAGGTCCGGTTACAACAAAATCAAAGAAAAATCTAAAAAAGATTACAACTTTCCTTTTTTCTGGAACAAATCGCAAGATCCTGTTTTGCGATCTCTTGCTTGTGTGGGTTCTTCGCCTGTGTCGGGGTTAATCCGTGGACCATCGCGCGATCTTGATCTGGTTGGATCTACACGGTATGACGGGTGTTATTTCACGAAGGAAATAACAGCCGGGGGGATTATTTCACCAAGAAAATAATAGCCCTAAGTAATCGAAATCGACCAAGCGAAATCGATACTCTTCTCGGGATCAAAAAACCAAGTTTTGATCTGGAGGAGGACCGTGTGGATCTCAGATCTGATCCCTCTCGAACTCCTACCTTATTTGGTGTGGATGAACGCCAAGAACCAGATCTGAAAAGTCCAAAACTCCAAGATTCCAAAGCTTCAACCTTTTTTAGTCTTGAGCCTTTAATCCAGCAGAGTTTCGCTTCCAAAAAATCCAACCCCCAAAACAATGAGCCTAGGGGTCTATTTATAGGCTCCTCAAACCAGATCTGGGCTCAGATCTGGGCCCAGATCTGGTGGCTCGGCCAGGTGGCTCGACCACCTAGGTGGCTCGGCCACCTAGGTGGCTCGGTCACCGAGCCAAGGGTGGCTCGGCCGGCCACCTAGGTGGTCGCCGAGCCACCTAGGTGGCTCGGCTTTGGCCGAGCCACCTAGGTGGTGGCTCGGTTTTGGCCGAGTCCTCCAGGCGTTTGCTGTTTTACCGTTTTTCGGTTTCGTGGTTTATCCAAACTCTGATTTGGCAGTCCGAATCTTGATTTGGCAGTCCGGGTCCTGATCTTGATTGATGTGGTGGACTCTACGGTTGGATGACTCGTTGATTCATCGTCCCGTTAGCTTGATTGGGCACGCGATTGGAAGTATTCCGTTGTTTGCGTGCGATTCGTTAACCTCGTCGCCTCGTTAATCCGCTTCGTCGCATCTCACTTGGCTTCGGTGTCGTGGTCTAACGATCATGCTTGGATATATCGCCCGATGGTTCGTTGGTTTGTCGAATCACCATGCCGAGCTGTGTTAAGGGACCTATAAGCAGTTTTATACGCCTACAGATACACCCTCCAAAGTATTTCAGCCTCATTCTTTTATAGGAGAGTCTGGAATACTTTGGATATGATTGTCCCAACCTTCAATCGGTGTAACGGGACTTTGGAATGGCTTCTATTCTTGATTCCTTCAATCCTCTAGGCTATTCGGTGCTTTGTCGAATGTCTGCAAGGGTTCCGGTGCTGCATTTATTATCTGACCGTTGTCGAAATTTTGAACTTAAAGTCAATTCCTGATTTCCTGATTTTTAGCTCGTGTTTGCTGTTTCAACATAGAACCGACCATCGATTGTTGGCGTTGAGTCTTCATTTGCAACGCGTTGTCTGGCGTTTTGACACAGTTTATACTCGTACGTCTGTTGGAGTCTTGAGAAGCAGTTTATACTCTTATATTTTTTGGAGTGTTGTTGAGTTATCCTTAAGAATATTTTTAGAAAAATACTCTCCAGAAACTTTCCAACAAAAATAGGGAATACTTTATACTCGTATACCTTATTGGAGTACTTTTCAGGTCCGAATGAGCTGAACCGGCCTGATAATGACCCAAAAAAGGTAGTAATTAGGCTCAAAAAATCTTCCGACCCTTCCGAATGTGTGGGAGAGGCATGAATAAATAAGGGATTGAACCATCGGTCAATTTGAAGTCGTTTCGATACTCGGTTCAGCTCCGATTTGAATTTTGGTTCAAATCTGGTTCAAACTGGTTCAGAACTGGTTCAAAATTGGTTCAACCTGGTTCAACATGGTTCAAGACTAGTTCAGGGCTGGTTTAACCTGGTTCAGTCTGGTTCAGCTTGGTCTGGTCTGGTTCAGGACTGATCTGGTTCAGCCTCATTTGAACTGATTTAGCCTGGTCTGGTCTGGTTCAGGACTGATCTGGTCTGGTTCAGAACTGGTCTGGTCTGGTTCAAGGCTGGTTCACTCTTATAAAAAGAGCTTCTTTTCTCCTTCCTAGGGCCGACCCCCCTTCTCCCTTTTTTTTGATTTTTCTCTTCCCTCGTGCATCCTTTCTCCTTCAAACCCTAAAATTCGTCTAAGATCTACCTTTCCTTTTGATTTTAGACTAAACAAATCCTTCAAAATCTCTATATATAAAGTTTCTCTCAGGCCCCTCGAGCACGTGGTTCGAGCCTCCTTCAAGATCTGATTTTTGTTGGATTCTCTAGCTTTTCCTCAGGTAAATCCTCCATAATTTTGGCATATTTCATGTTTAATTCAGTATATGAATTTGTGGGATTGTATATGATGGTTAGGGTTGTGATTTGACGCATCGAGGTCATATTTTAGGGGGTAGAATTTGGAGATCTGAGAGGTTTAATTGCAATAAAGAGGGGGTAAAATTTTAGGGTTAGAGTTTGTCACCCTAACTAAAATTTTTTTTGTATCTGATCCCCTGATTTATTTTACAGATCACCATGTCACATATCCCGAGAGGTCAATCCCCTACCGCGTCGACTGATGGCATGCTTCCCTCATACACTGGTGAGCTCTTTTTTTTTAGCGCATTTCGAGATTTGTAGATTAATCCTTTATCCCCGCTTTGTTCTCCTTGGTGAGGCAATTGGGAAGAGCTTTGATTCTCCTTGGTGAGGATTGACGCTTTAAAAGATATGTTTTGCTTGGTCAAAACCATATCTCAAAATAAATAAAGGGGGCGTTTTGGCTCTGCATTGTGCCTTATAAGGCAAGGATATATTATTGATATACCCTATCTTATGGATGCATAATGTGGCCAAATCGTCTCACCCTTTATATGGCAGTGACTCTATCTTACCCATTCGTAAGATGAGTTCAACTTCCTTTTATAACTGAGACTAACAAACGCTTAATTGCTTATTTTCAGTGGAATACCCCTCCAGAGCGTTCTCATCTCATGCAGTGGACGGGCGTCGTGATGAGTATTATTCGACCTCTGATGATTTTTCACCTATTCCACTTACTCCTCAGTTTGCTTCGGGCACGTCGACAGAGGTTGCCCAAGTGGTGAAGGAAGGTGGACATCGAGTTCTTCGACAGTTGATTACTGATGCGCCTTTCGTGAAGGATACCAGCTCCATTCAGCCTCTCAGGAAGACTGACTTTTTATTCGGTGATTCTGTTGAAGATCCTGGTGCAGTGCTTATTGATGCCGAGAAGTGGCTTCATAAAGATGACGAGGGTTCATAAAGATGACGAGGGTTTTCTATATTTGCCTAAGATTTCTCGTCATCGCTCATTGACTGAGCTCAGGTGCTAGGCCGTGACACGGGAGATATCGTGGCGTTTGACGGAGGAGCACGAGAGCGTTCATTGTGGTTATATTACTCATCAGGCAGCTCCTGGTTCGAGCAGGAGTCATATCATTGGATTGCGTCCTGGAGTATTGGGGTTGGATACACCGCCGCGTAACGAGTTTCTTGCTTCTGCTTCTACTTTGAAGAATCGTCTCGCTGACTTAGGACGGGAGATGCCTGCGTTGCGCCACATATTCTATGGCTCGGTCCATTCTACAGACAGGCTTTGGTGGGCTCGCATGACGAACTATGTCTTAAGCCGATGGAGCGAGGAGTTGCACGCTTGTGGTCTATATGCAGCTTTCGTTCCACCATGTATGGTTTACCCGTCAGCGCTAAACATTTCTTCGCTTTGTACGACCTCTATAACCCGGATTCTAAAACTTTCCTGACTAGGCACGGAGAGTTGGGCTTGGCTCTCCATGAGATGCACAAGATTTCTGGTTTGCCCATGGGCTAGATGCTATATCAGGAGTACTTTCCCTCCAACCATGAGTTGAGTCAGTTGAAGGACCGCATGCCTAACTGCTATGAGACTTTATGGGATCTCACATGTCATTACCATATTGCTTTGGTGCAGTCTGAGCCTTTAGCGAAGAGGACTAAGTCACAGGTGAGCCTGAAGCAGTTCGCGTGTTACTTGTTCAGAAATCTGGAGAGTAATTCTGGCGAGGCTATTTGTGAGCTGGAAATGCTTACTCCTTCAGAGGTTAATGGTCTGCTGAAGAAGATTGACGCTCACTCCTATACCATTAGCAGTCCTGAGAGTGGCTTTCCTACCGGGACCAAGTTTAAATCATTCTTGTGGCATGCGACCGCATCGATTCAGCCGATGACCCTTCTTGCCGGTTACCTCGCTATCTGGTTAAAGAAATGCGTGGTCCCGTATCAGTCTAGTAACATTTTGCCATTGGAAGTGCTCTACCCAGCGGTTCAGCTTGCCTACAAAAAGGAACTTTCGCTTCTTCCGGTGATGGTAGCTAGCATTCATCGAGGGCTTCGACAGATTTCTAGTGCTTTCACACAGAAAGAAAGTGTACCGTAGGCTCGGATTCCTCTTATTAAGGTGGAGCTTCCATACACTTATTTGATGGCTTGGTTCGTCCTTCATCGTTCTGAAATGATGTCGGTACCCAACACCACAGACCACTCTGTTCCCCTACTACAGTTGTTTGAGAATGGCAGGTAGGAGGGGCGAGGATTCCTTGAAGTCAGGAAGCAGCTACAGGTCCACAAGTGTTGGGCATTTTCCACTTGCTTCCCGCAGTTCTTCAGCCGATACGGCGAGTGTTTGATTGATGAGGAGAGGCCAAGGGAGTATCGAACTCATTTAAATATCGGTTGCTTTAATTGGCTGGTGAACATTAGGCTGGGTTATCTGACCTTCCGGGTGAGGAATCAGTGTTTTATAGAGCCATATCTACCCTGCCGATTCGCTCGCCAGTTTGGCTATGATCAGCTTTATGTCGGGAACCCGCGTCAGCAGCTTCGGACTCATGGCGGTTTGGTGGACGGTCTTCGAGCATGGCTGTGGACCGTGACGGGCTGCACTGGTGCTAAGTTCAGTCTCCCTAGTGCTGAGCGTCAGTTAAAGCTCACATTCTTAAGCTGCAGGTGGTTGTTAGCAGCTAACAAACCCGTCCCTGTGAAGCCGATTGCAGAGTTAGTGGCTGAGGATGCTTCTCAGGCTGATTCTCGTGTGATTCGGGAAGATGCTCGGTCACAGAAGATGCGGGGCAAGACTCGTTGAATCGACGAAGAAGGAAAAAAGACCTTCAATTCTGCTAAAGACGCCTCAGGCGGAGATCCTGAAGATCACGAGGAATATTTCGAGCAAGGTTAATCACCTATCTTTTCCCTTTGTCTTCCAGAATTATTAATCTTGACAACTGTTTGATGTTTCAGGGACAGTGGCTGATAAAGAAGAAGAATTCCATCCTTTTACTCAGGCGAGACCTCCGATTGTTGTCCCGGCTGCTAGGCGGAAGAGACTAGCCCACAAGCCGCGCGCAGATCCACGAGCACCTGAGATGGATTTGGCTGGTGATGATCCGGCTAGCGACGGAGGTAACATCTACCCTATAGACCATCCTCTTGATCATTCAGAACTTCGAGCTCATGCTTTTCCATCTGTATATAGGAGAACGTGGGGAAGGCGAGATGACTCTCGATCCTGCTCCTCATGATTTTGCATTTTCTGGTGAGCCTGACTTACCACACCAGGTAGAAAAGCCTGCAGAAGTTGCCGACGCTAGGGAGACTATTAATGTAGGACCCAATTCAGCGAATCCAGGTACATCTACCATTGACAATATACCCTTTAGATGGCAAACAAATGAGTTGAACAATTCAGAATTCGTGCCTCCCTTAATTGTCTCTATGCTTCTTGCTCTTTTTAGATAGATTGCAGGGGGCAAACGTGGACCTTGGGAGTAGAGAAGCTAACACATCCGTAAGAGGTAACTCATTTCCATTGGTCGTAGTCTCTTTATTTTTCTTTCGCATTTATATTTTCTTGTGTCAGATTTTTTGACTGATGATTTCGACGAGGAAGGTTTGCTTGTGGACACTCCTATGCTCCACTTCATGTATGGCTCTCCTTAGATTGATGACCAAATGCCTGAAGATATGTTTCCTGAGTCTACACTCCCCAAGAATTCCGAGGACGGTCCTTTTGAAGGTACGTGCCTCTTCTCAGGTTAATTATAGGACTAGCCATTTTTTGACTAATGCAGCTATAATGTGATGAATCTGAGAATTCCATTTTGTGTTTGACAGATGCTTTTGTCGAGCCTGATCCTATTGAGCCGGCTGTGAGACCAACTACATCAGTTGATACATCAACAGCGGTTACACCTCCACTACCCCCAGTGACTCAAGAGGAAGAAGGTATGAATTAAGCAACTGAGAAATGTCATTTATTTCCTCATCAAGGCTTTTTGACGGATTTCCCCCTTTTTGTGTAGGGTCTTCTTCTCGGCTTCATGTCCTTGTGAAGGAGTTGTTATCAGACAACGATCCTGAGAAGATCATCATCTGCATAGAAGTTCGCTCCTTCTTCTCCTTCGTGAATACTATGATTGGCAAACTCTTCCACGGCGGACTCTTCCTTCACCAATTCAAGCCTTTCCTTGATTCAAGAATAAATTTAATAAGGGATGGCGAAGGCTATAATTGATGACCTTGATTGCCTGGAGCACGAGCTTTAGATGTTACGTGACCTCCGGGATGCAGGTGCCTCTTCATTCATTGCTGCCAATTTGGATACTCGCTTACAGACATGGTGCGATACTCGAACTTTTACTGAGTTCGAGATTCAGGTGCAGCGGGATCGGGTAGATCAAGTTGAGGCCAACCTTGCTGTTAGATGATCTTCACTTGCCGATCTTGACTTTTCTATTACCTCTTGCGAGACCAAGGTAGAACAGTTCAGAAGAGGACTTCGTGAAGAAGAGGAGACTTTGAGTATCCTTCAAATGACGAAGGTACAGGATCAGCAAGCCCACATTGCCTTATCTGAGGAGCTGAAATCCTTGAAGCAGAAGCTGGTCGAGACGGAGGAGGCTGCTGTGAAGACTTTAGCCACCACTGAAGAGTCTATCAGAGCTGAATTGTAGGATGAGCTTAGGCAAGCTTATGATGAGAAGCTGTCTAAGTTTAGTCAGCAGATTTTTAGCCATGGGCTTGATGTATGATTTTATTTGCTGAATATTTTGACTTTTGATCCTTTTAGTGGAAATGGTTTTATCTTTATCTTTATTATGATTTCTCACTCTGTTTGGAATGATTGACCATAATACTCATAGGATTTTTGGGAAACCCTCAGCCCTCAACGGATTTGATAAGCCTTTACCGACTACCGTTTGAGTCGAGCTAGCATGCGGATTGTCTAAATCCGTTCCGCATATAACGTTGTGCTAAGAGAGTGAATTCTCTAAGACTTTGTGCTATGATGTCAAATACATAGGCTTTACCATTTATTACGGGAATAGGCTACCCGGCAACGCGTGTTAGGCGTTGACTTTAGGATTTTTGGCTAACCCTCAGCCTTCAACGGATTTGATTAGCCTTTACCGACTACCGTTTGAGTCGGGTTAGCATGTGGATTGTCTAAATCCGTTCCGCATGTAACGTTGTGCTAAGAGAGTGAATTCTCTGAGACTCGCCGCTATGACTTTGAATACATAGACTTTGCCATTGTTACGGGAATAGGCTACCCGGCAACGCGTGTTAGGTGCTGACTTATCCTTACTTAGGCTTCGGGATAAAGATCCCCAGAATCAGGTTTTGGTGTCTTCTTAGACAGTAAAAGACTAACCTGGCGATGTGTGTTAGGCGTCAGCATCTCCTTTCTTAGGATTCAAGATGAAATTCCACATGCGTGTAAGGCATGGATTTTGGTGTTATTAACAACAACCTACCACAATGTTGAATATGTGGGCGGGTGTTCTTTTTAACGGTTAAGAACTAACCGGCAGCGCGGGTTAGGTGCAGACTTATCCCTGCTTAGGTTTCAGGATAGGATACCCCAGAATCGAACTCTGGTGTCTTTTTCTACGAAGAAAGACTAAACTGGCTGCGCGTGTTAGGCGCAGACTTATCCCTGCTTAGGATTCGGGATAAACTTCCTAGGATGAATCCTAGATTGATAAATTCTTGAAAAAGGTAGGTGTGGGAAAGGAAGAATTTTATATTCTATTTCTTGGTCTTCTTTTAGGGTGAAAGCGAACCCGAATATAAGGAAGGAAGAATTTTATATTCTATTCCTTGATTCTGGAAAGGAAGAATTTTATATTCTATTTCCAGCGCAAAAGAAACTAGAAGTGGGATCTCCACTCCGAGAATCTGGAAAATCTAGATAAATTTACCTTTTATAGGATTGGTTATCTAGTCTGAAGATGAGTTTCTCATTTATCGAAAAGAAATTTCAACTTCGGTTATAACCATGAGGAGGTTTAACCAAAAAGAAAAAGAAGGGAGTTCTTTCGTTTATCGAAAGGGGACTCTGAACTAAAAGTGGACCTCTTGTTCGTGGAAAGAATCAAGAGGGGAATTTGTTGGTGGCTTCGGCCAGAAAGACACTTTTTGTGGACTCACTGTCAATTGAAATTGATCAGTGAGGGACTTTGGTGGTGAAAATAATTTTGGGTTATCCTCTAGAATATTGAGTGTAATATTCTTCAAGGAACTTCCCGATAAATTGGTTATCCTGAATGTACTAGGGATAGTACTTTTTTAGGAACTTCCCATTTATTGGCATTAATTGCCTGACGCCCTCTTGAGTAATCAGGTGATATGCGCCGTTTGAGTAGACTGTGTTAATTACAAATGGTCCTTCCCATTTGGGTTCAAATTTACCTTTCTTCTTGGAGTTGAGGATTATCGGTCGGCGAGCAGCGAGGACCAGATCTCCTTCCTTGAAGCTTCTCTGTCGGACTCTTTTGTTAAAAGCCCTAGATATTCTGGCTTGATAAAACTCAATGTGTTGTTGAGCTTCCAATCGCTTTTCATCCAACATTTTGAGTTCTTCGAGATGTTTCTGATGTTGTTCTTCCGTCATCATCTCAGTTGCGAGAGCGATCCGAAGGGATGGGATTTGGATTTCCAATGGTAGCACAGCTTCACATCCGTATACCAACGAATATGGGGTAGCCCCTGTAGGTGTGCGTATGGTGGTACGATAAGCCCAGAGTGCTTCACCGAGTTTATCATCCCAGTCTCGTTTATTGGTCTTCACGAGCTTTGATAGGATTTTGATGATCGTCTTGTTAAAAGCCTCAGCTAATCCATTCGAGGCAGGATAATAAGCTGTTGACGAAATATCTTGAATTTTAAACTTGTCACAAAACCTGATGAAAGCGTTGCTTATGAACTGTGGATCGTTATCATGAATAATCCGTCTTGGCATGCCGTGTCGGTATATGACATGATGTTTGATGAAATTGATGATGTTGTTCGTCTTTACTTCTCTAAGCGGAATCGCTTCAGCCTACTTTGAAAAGTAATCCGTGATTGCGAGAATGAATCGATCACCTTTGACTGAAGGGGGAAAAAATAGGACCAACAATGTCCATAGCCCATGTCTCGAACGGCCAAGATGTGGTTGACGTGTGTAAACGCTCCGGTGGTTGGTGTATATAATTTGCATGTACTTGACAGGCATGACATTCTCGGGCGTATTTGATTGCATCATGAACCATTGTTGGCCAAAAATATCCCATTCTCCTGATGCGATCATACAGTTTGGGACCGGGCTGATGCGCGCCACACTCTCCTTCGTGTGCTTCCTTAAGAACTTCTTCTGCTTCTTTGTTCGAAAGGCATCGGAGTAACAAACCATCGTACCCTTGACGGTATAATGTATGAGTCTCGGTATTATAGAAGAATCTTGGTGCTCTTCGGCGGATTGATTCCTTTTCTTTTACATCCTCTGGCAAAATACCATATTGGACGTAGTCAATGATAGGAAAACGCTAATCTTGGGACTCAGACTCAATTTGAGTTGAGTTCACCTCCTTGGCGCTTATGTTTCAATCATCTTCCTCTTCGATATCCATATTGTATATGGGTATGCAGAGTTGATGCGATCTTACTGTGGCTAGCAGTTCAGTTTCGGGAGGCTACGCAAGTGATACCGCTAGTGCTGCCAGTGCATCCGCATAAGCGTTCTGGAGACGAGGGATGTATTCAATGAAGAATTCTTCAAAAGAATCTGCCATTTTGATGGCCTCCTGGTGGTACGGGATCAGGTCTTGGTTCCTGACTTTATACTCTCCACGGACTTGATTGACTATCAATTGAGAATCCCCAAAAGCTTCGAGATATTCGACCACCAGCTCCTTGGCGAAACTGAGTCCAATGAGAAGCGCGTTGTACTCGGCTATGTTATAGGAACATGGATCAGTTAGTGAATAAGCCCGAGGCATCACATGCTTCCCCGGGAAAACTAAGACAACTCCAACTCCGGAGGAGACTTTAGAACATCCGGGGGTTATTGCCACATTAACTACCCTTGAAGCACCATCGAAGTATAATTGCCATACTTGTTGGTGCGATGTAGTGTTAACCTCGTGGGTTTCATCCGGCAAGTCATCATATACTTCTGCCGTATCCGTTGTCGGGTTTGCCGCCAAAAGATCACAAATTGCTTGTCCTTTGATCGACTTCTGTTATTTGAAGTGCAAATCATATTAGGACAAGAGAAGGGCCCACTTCGCTAACCGCCAATTCATAGAGGCCGGTTGCGTCATAAATACCCGTACTGGATTAACGTTAGAAATGACGTAAATCGTCTGTCCAACCAAGTAATGCCGCATCTTTTGTACTGCAAATACCAATGCGAGGCATTCTTTCTCAATCATCGGATATCGAGACTCGGCGCCTACCAAAGTCTGACTTAAGTAATAGACTGCCTGTTCGTGACCGTTATCATCATCTTGTGCTAGTAAAGCACTTATCGAGTGGTTCATCGCCTTGAGGTAAATCAAGAACGGTTTACCCGATTTCGGTGCAACGAGAACAGGAGGATTCGTCAGATATGTTTTGATATCTTCGAGTGCTTTTTGGCAGTCGTCGTCCCAAATAAATGACACACCTTTCTTGTTTAGCTTAGAGAATGGTTGGCACTTCCCAGAAAGATTTGAGATGAACCGCCGGATGTAAGCTAAACGCCCTTGCAATCCTCTGAGTTCTCTTAGATTTCTAGGGGGTTGCAGTTCATGTATCGCCTTCACCTTATCGGGATCGATATGTATACCTTTAGTGGTGACGACGAATCCAAGGAATTTTCCGCTGGACATTCCAAGGAAGGATTTAGTGGGGTTCATCTTCAACTGATGACTCCGCATGAGATCGAACATCGTCTTCAAGTCCTTGATGTGATCTTCTTTGTTGCGGCTTTTTACAACCAAATCATCAACGTAGCACTCAACTGTTTTCCTGAGATGTTCTTGGAAAATCTTAGTCATTGCTCGCTGGTACGTGGCGCCTGCATTCTTTAGACCGAAAGGCATCACCGTGTAGCAAAAGACACCGAGGGGCGTTCTGAACGCTGTATGCTTCTCGTCATCTGGGTGCATCTTGATTTGGTTATATCCTGAAAAGCCATCCATAAAAGACATTCTCTCAAATCCGCACGTATTATCGATAATGACATCCGTGATTAGGAGAGGAAAGTCATCTTTTGGACATGCCGTATTCTGGTCCCTGAAGTCGATGCAAATCCTGATTTTACCATTCTTCTTCATGACTGGAACAATATTGGCTAGCCAGTCTGGATGTTGCTCCTCTCGGATAAACCCTGATTTGATCAATTTCTTAACCTCTGCCTCAATGGCTTCCATAATCTGCGGATGAAACCGTCTTTGCTGTTGTTTGACAGGTTTGGCATCCGACTTGATATCGAGGCGGTGCATTGCCACATTAGGGTCGAGCCCTGGCATGTCTTCATAGTTCCAAGCGAAGACGTCAATATATTCCCTGATGAGAGCAATTAATTCCTCCTTCTCATTTGAGGGAAGGCTATCGCTGATGAATATAGGCTTTGGGTTGGCCTCGTCGCCCATGTTAATTTGGACTATTTTATCTTCAGTGAGGGGTTCCCTCTGTTCAAACCTATCACCATACTGCATGTTCAGATGATGAACCCATGGGTCTTCCCATGTTGGCATTTGATCGTCGTTCTCCATTGTGGATGGATCAGCTGTAGCCATGTTCGTCATTAGGGCTTTGAATACTTCCCCCAGACTTGTATCGGAATCCCATTCTGAGGGATCTGACGAGTACCCATCTTTGTATTGCTCAGATGATTGGTTATTGATTAACCAGCAACATTCGTCTTCTGAAGAAGAGACATACCCTAATCCTCGTCTGAATTTATAATAATCATCCGGTTTCCCTTTTGGTACATATGCCGCTTTGGCTGGAATACGGGAACCTCGATCGAAGTATAAACCTTCTCCGAGTGTGAAATCATATCCCTGTTTTTCCATGAGCTTGCGTGCTTCCGGACTATACTTAGATATATGTCGACCAGGTTTGTCATCATTCTCATCTTCCCTTAAGAAATAATCTGGTAATGGAAAACTCTCTCCCTTACCGTAAATCACTTCTTTTTTGCCTCCTATCTTGGCAGGGACGATCAGGGTTGTTCCGAAAGAATGCTGGAGGTGTTTCTTTGTTATATAGGACGATCAAAGCGGCGTATATAAATCAGGATTATCATACAATCCCTTTATTGCATCATCAAGAGACAGTGAGTACTCTAAATCATTATTTATTTTATTATTGGCAAGTTGCCAGTTACAACTACCATCTGACAATTGTTCATCGTCAAGATTGATTACCAAGGGTACAATGTCGTTTAAAACAAAACCTCCATCGTAATCAAGTCCGGCTTCGGTATCAGCTTCTTCTTCGCTGTCCGTGCCCTAAGCTGATGATTCAATATCAGATTCATTACCATAAAGGAGAAAATCAGTGAAATAATTCTCAAACCCTTTGAATGGTTGCTTATCCGCGACCACCGTCCTAACCTTATTATCAGTGTCGACATATTTCAAACACTGATGGAGAGTGGAGGGGATTATAACATTACTATGGATCCAAGGTCGACCCAATAGTAAGCTATATGAAGTCTCGGCATCAATCACATAACATGTGACTTCCGTCTTCAAATCACCCATTTGACATTTTATCCGGATCTTACCCAAGGGTCTTGACCCGCTAGTATTGAATCCATAGATAACAGTGCCTGTGGACGCCAACTTGCTCACTGGAATGCCGAGGCTATGCATCAAGCGAAGTGGCATTATACTCATAGCGGAACCCGGATCCACTTGGATTCGGTTGACTTCGCTGGAGCCAATGTACCCAATGAAATATAGGGGTCGATCATGGTTCGAATTCTTCATCTGCATATCCTCTTTGGTGAAGGTAATGTAGGGAAGGTTTTTAGCCGCTATATTGCAGAGTTGAATTAACGGTTCTGACTCTTCAGGTACTGGCTTGATCTGAGTAAGGAACACTTCTGAATTGGCCAAGGCCTTACAAGGCTTTCCAGGTTTCTTTAGACAACCATAGCAACTCATACAATGTTATCCGCGCTGGAATGTTAGCTAGTTGAGCCATAATATCAAAGATGCGCGGAGTGTTCGAGCTCTCCGGTTTATCTCTTCCAATCGGACGATTGAAATGAGACTGCTTCGGATTCTGAACCTCATGGGGCTTCTTTTCTTTCTGTTTATCAACCGGCTTTTGTCGAGCGTCTTCAACCGGTATAGGAGTCGTAATCACTCCTAGTTCCGTGAGAGTTTTGGCTGGTCCTAGTTTAGTCACCCCCTGCTCAGCTACCTAATCACTAGGTGATGGATAGTTGAAGTGATACTGATTTCCGCTTCTAGTGGTAAAAACTTCTTGTTCTTCTTCGGAGAGCGGGAAGGTAGGAGCTTCATCACCATCCTCTTCGAAGATCACAGAAGTAGCATTGCAGGACTTGCCTTTACCCTTTCTGGTCGAGGAAGTCGCCCACTGCTCGTCTTCAATAAGATCAGGATGGACCCAGAGAATTTCACCATTTGGGGCTGTGTGTGGCACAAGTCCTTTTTGGCGTTGTTCGTATGGGTCGTCGTTTACTGTCTTCATTCCTACTTTGGTGATGCGTTTTGGTTCAAACCATGTTGTAGGTACTGATCCAAAGCTAATTGATACTGCATTTGCTCCTACATTCTTGGGCGGCTTCGGGGTTATGACGCCCACATCAATTAACGCCTGGATCTTATCCTTGAGATGGTAGCATGACCTTGTAGGGTGATGGACCGCTCTATGGTATGCGTAATACTTCGGATCCGTCACTTTGCTTGCTCCTTCTTGATCCACGATCGCTGGCAGCTGGATTTTGTTATTTTCCAACAGGTACTTAAAGATGACGGGAACTTCGTCATCTTTGAAGGAGTACACTTTAGGAAATCTTGGCTCCAAAGATTTATGCTTCTGAGGCCGTTGTCTCCATTACGACTGCGATTGTTGTGGTGCTTGTTGCTGCGGCTGTTGCTGAGGTTACAATTGGAAAGTTTGATTAGCATCAACTGCATTAGCATGTGCCTTACCTTTCCCTCGTGGGACGAAATTCTGTGCTGGAGCATTCGTCGCCTGTTGGCCTCTCTCCGCCTTCTTCCTTCTGAGGAATCGCTCGGCTTGCTCTCCTCGGACCTGCAAATCCTTCCATGTTTTGGATGGTGCTATCCCCATTGCTTCCAACACGTCCAATGTGAGGTTGTTGTGCTAAGTCTGGAGAATGAACTCCTCTGTGATTGGGTCCTGACAATTCATCGCTTTATTCCGGAACCTTTTGACGAAGGTATCAACTAATTCCCCATCTTTCTGTTTCTCGTCAAGCAACGACCCGATGGATATCTCGATGTTGTCGTCGAAGAAGTTGGTGAGGAATTTAGTATCCATGTCGTCCCAGCTATTCACACTTCCTGGCTTGAGGCGGCGATACCAATCGAAGGCGGCTCCACGAAGAGTGCCAACGAATGACCGTACCATCAGAGGCTCATTACCAGAGATAACCCCTAGGTGTGATTTGAAGTAAATCAAATGCTTGTAGGCATATAAAATTGCCTATAGGTCCCTTCGTACAGCTCGACACGAGGAATCGACAAATCAACGAACCATCGAGTGACGAGGCGACGAGGTCAACAAATTGCACGCGATCAACAGAATGCATTCGCGTGCGAAATCAATCCAACGGTTCGGGGAGTCAATGAGTCGTCCAACCAAGAACGGACTCGGATGAATCGCGATCGAATCAAGATCAGCTTCGGACTCGAACTCAGAAGTGGATTTACTGCCAAATCAGGAATCAAGTTAACAAATCGATTCCAGACCAAGTCAACCACAAACCCGAATCACAGACAAAGCAACAACCGAACGACGAAACCCAAAACACCCGGGGGGACTCAACCGAAACCAAGCCACCCTAAGGTAGCTCGGCCCAAGCCGAGCCACCCTGAGGTGGCTCAGCGGCCGAGCCACCTCAGGGTGGCTCGGCATGAGGCGAGCCACCTTGAGGTGGCCGGCGACCCTTGGCCCGGGGTACAGTTTCGTTTGCCTATAAATAGGCTAGGGCGTTGTTCATTTGAGAAGGTTGGATTTTGGAGGAGGCGAAGCCCTGCAGAACTAAAGACTCAGATCTTAAAAAAGATTCAATCTTTGGGGACTCAAAGACTTGCTCATCCGGATCTGGTGCTCGGCGATCGTCAACGCCAAGTAAGGTAGGAGTTTGAGAGGACCGGATCTCAGATCTACGTTGTTATACTCCGGATCAAAGCTTGGTCTTTGATCCCGAGATTTGAGTGATTGTTTCCTTGGTGAAACAATCCCTCCGGCTATTATTTCCTTGGTGAAATAATACCCGTTATACTACGTAGATCCGACCGGATCTAGATCTCGCGGTGGTCCACGAATAAACCCCGGCGCAGGCAAACAACCCACGCAAGCGAGCGACCGCAAAACAGGAGCTCGCGATTTGTTCGACAAACAAGGAAACAAATTTGTAATTTTCATTTCTTTTTATTTGATTTTCGTTGTAACCGGATCTTATAAAAAGACCGGATCTTTGTAATAGATAAACTGTTACAAGAGTGTACAATGGACTCAATGATGAAAGCTATAATTTTTCCCGCGAACAATCTGGCGACCAAAGTGGGAGCCACCGATTTCGCTACCGAGATCGTTGCGTCGTAGCCGCAGATCTTGATCCCTGTCGAGGAGGAGGTCGAGTATGAATTCGACCAACAAAAGTTCGAGGAGTATCTGTCATCCTCATCTGGATCCACCTCCCCTCGCAAGTCCAAGTCTCCAAAGTTCTCCTCCAGGAAAAAAATCCGTTGGTATGAAGAAATGGAGAATACCAACGAAGATCTCACCCCGATTGATGCCAAAGGGGCATCGGGTGAAGCTCCACCAACCTCCAACCAGGTCGGAGCTGTTCTGGCCAAACCTTCCGCCGTAGAGGGCGTGGTGACTCTCTCTAAGAGAGCCCGCCAAAGGTGACGTCAACGCTTGGCGCGACAATTCGTGAAGGCGATGGAGTCCACCGACGGGATCCGCTACGACGTGGATCTGAAGAACAAGAGAGGCAAACAGCCTTAACAAATGATGAGTGGCAGCTCCTCCAAGCCACCAACCAACGAATGGGTCCGCGTTAAACGGAACCGTTCGACATTGGAAGAGCGCATTCGTAAGCGCCGCGCGATGTCAGCGCAGGCATGGGCTCAAGTCCAAGAAGCCCGTAGGAAGCTGCAGAAGGAAGTGGCAAAGAAGCCGTCACCAACCCGCAAAGTCTGGAGGCCCAAGTCCGAAGTGGCGATTCAGGCCAAAGAGCAACCTTTGCAGCCTTCAAAGCAGGTTCAACCTTCGGCGAACCAACGAAGTCGCCGACAATTCCCATGGCTACTCCGGGAGGTCGCGCAGGATCACCCCGGAGAAAGAAGTCAGTTTTGGAGCGCCTCGGCCCACTTCCCGATGGACGATGCAAAGCTTCAGTTCAAGAACGTTTGGGCCCAATGAAAAAGCCCCGAACGATTCAACACGCTGGGGGTCGCCGCAACCCCTAACATGACGAGGCAATCAGGGCAACCAAGCGCACTACGCTGCGCATCGAAGTCCAGGAATCTGCTGAGAACACACGCCCACAAAGGCATGTTTCGAGGCGCGTAACTTTTGAAAGCCCAAAGAAGGCAATTCATTCTCAGAAGGAAGCGTTATCATCTGACGACGATGACGTTATACCTGGGAAATCGTGCCAACACACGATAGGTTGCTCCGACTTTCAAACGGACGAGCTGTACTATCGTGCTGGGGGTACGAGCAGAGCCAGAAAGAGAAGTCCTCATAGGCTCGAAACTCAATGCCCCTGTTCCAAACTCATTCGGGCGGTATTGTCTGAATGTAACTGCATCAAGACGGTCCCCGAAAGAGTTTTGGTTTTCGAAAGGCTCAGCACTAAAACGTCAAAGCCAAGGCCTAGGCGTTTCCGACGAAGGAGAGCGGTGGTTGAAGATGGAGAATTTCCGAGGGTCACCGCTAATATGACCAGCAAAGGGACATCGGCACGGGATGATCTCGAGTCGATTCTGAAAGCATCCCGGCGTCTAACCCGTCTGCAGTCCGGTGCCATCACACGAGGAACTTATGGTAGGGTTCGGATAAGACCACCTTCAGAAGATGAAGAATCGGATGCTTGCTCTGCGGTTGCGTCTGACAACACCGTGTCCAGCGAAGGAGAACCCCGCGAGTCATTCATGATAAGCGCGGAACAAGTGGCCAAGATGCTCGAAGATGCTATGGCCAAACAACAGGAGAGCTTCAGGCTCGAGATGCAGATGGCCATGCAGACCATGAAAGAAATGCATGACCAACAAATCCAGGCATTGAGGAACCAACAAGGCGAACCAAGTCGTCATAACCAGAACAATCTGGAAAATGAGGACACGGGTGCAAATGAAACTCACAATGCCAATGATCCTCCCATCAATGCAGGGGGTGGAAACGAGGATGCCAACGAAGATACAAGTGAAAACTTGAAGATCAAAAACCTCGAGAGCAAAATCAATACGTTGATTTCCGCTCAAGAGGTGAAGAAGACGGGCATTCCTTGTCCATACCCAAGAGAGTGGGAATAAATCCCCTATCCGGCGAAGTTTAGTCTAATCGACTTCACGCCGTTCGATGGGAAGGGTTCCCCTACTCAGCATTTGATTTACTTCAAATCGCACCTGGGTGTTATCTCCGGCAATGAGCCTCTGATGGTGCGGTCATTCGTTGGCACTCTTCGCGGAGCCGCCTTCGATTGGTATTGCCGCCTCAAGCCAGGAAGCGTGAATAGCTGGGACGACATGGAGACAAAATTCCTCGCTAACTTCTTCGACGATGACACCGAGATATCCATCGGAACGTTGCTCGACGAGAAACAAAAGGACGGGGAACCGGTCGAAACCTTCATCAAGAGGTTCCGGAACAAAGCGTTGAATTGCCGGGACCCGATCACCGAGGAGTTTATTCTCCAGACTTGCCACAACAACCTCGCATTAGACGTGTTGGAAGCAATGGGGACAGCACCGTCCAATACTTGGAAAGACTTGAAGGTCCGAGGGGAACAAGCCGAACGCTTCCTCCGAAGGAAGAAGGCCGAGAGGAGTCAATCGACGACAAATCCTCCGAACTCGAACTTCGCCTCCCGTGGTAAGGGCAAGACACCCGCAACGACTGTCGACGCTAATCAAACATCGCAACAGCAGTCCCGGAGGCAGCAAAAGACTTCGGATCAGAGGCCTCAAAAAGAGTACTCCTTCAAGGACGAATATGTTCCAGCCATCTTCAAATCCCTCCTTGACAATAACAAGATCAAGCTCTCACCGATCACGAATCAGGAGGAAGCTGACGATATTGCGGATCCGAAGTACTGCGCATACCACAGGAGGATCCTTCACCCAACCAAAGCGTGCTTTACACTCAAGAATAGCATCCAAACCTTGGTTGAAGCCGGTGTCATAACGCTAGAGTAAGCCAGTTGAAAATGGCAAAACTCCGACCGGTATAAGAGTATAAACTGCTTCCTGAAACTCCGAAGAGTATACGAGTATAAACTGCTTCTCAATCCTCCGACCGGTATAAGAGGTTAAACTGCTCCCTGATACTCCAATAGGTATATGAGTCTAAACTATTTCCTTTCTTCCACGGGAAGTTCCTAGAGAGTGCCATGCGTGGTATTCCTAATGATAACCCGATCGTACAGCTGATACAATGATATACCCAGTGTTGCAAAGAAAGCTGGGGGTGGATGATTCATGTAACGGAAAGTTCCCGGAAGAATGTTAAATGTAATATTCTTAGGGATAACCCAATCATTATGAATCAATTTTTCCCCACAAAACTCTCATTGGTGTTTGACGACTCATAGTCTCCCACCACAGAATCTCCCACCGATCAGACTAATTGACGGCGGGACCACCAAAATTCTTTCCTGTTTAATCCATTCAAACTTCCGCTATGTTCGTGCACTCAACACTTACATTGTTAGAGTCCGGATATAATGCTTAGAATTCTGATCTATCAATCATTGACGAATTGTCAAAGCCCCCTTTTGTTAAGTCTTTATCACTTAACATCAGGAACCCCCTTTGAGTGATTTGTACTCTCACTCTCACTTTTTACTTGGTCAAACCTTCCTACAGTTAGGACCAAAACCAAAATCCCCTCTCGATTCCTTCAATGAACGAGAGGCCCACAAATCGAGCGATCAAACCTTCTTACAGTTAGGATCGTTTTAAACCCCCCCACTTGGTCAAACCTTCCTAAAGTTAGGACCACAACCAAAATCCCCTCTCGATTCCTCCAATGAACGAGAGGTCCACTTTCAAATCGAGTGATCAAACCTTCCTACAGTTAGGACCATCTTAAGCTCCCGCTTGGTCAAACCTTCCTACAGTTAGGACCAAAACCACAATTCACTCTCGATAAATGAGAAATTCCATCTTTAGTTCGATAATCAAACCTTCCGACAGTTAGGGTTATCCGAATCTTTTCGATTCTCGGAGTGGAGATCCCACTTTTAGTTTCACCTTTCCGGATTCTGGGGGTGGAGATCCCACCTCGAGTCTCCTTTCCTTCTTTGTTCGGGGAATAGAATATAAAATTCTTCCTTCCCAACACCAATCCTTTTTTCCAAGAATTTAGGATTCATCCTAGGAAGTTTATCCCGAATCCTAAGCAGGGATAAGTCTGCGCCTAACACGCGCTGCCGGTTTAGTCTTTCTCCGTAGAAAAAGACACCAGAGTTCGATTCTGGGGTATTTTATCCTAAAACATAAGTAAGGATAGGTCTGCGCTTAACACACGCTGCCGGTTAGTTCTTAACCGTTAAAAAGAACACCCGTCCACATATTCAACATTGTGGCAGATCGTTATTAATAAAGCCGAAATCCATGCCTTACACGTATGGGGAATTTCATCCTGAATCCTAAGAAAGGGTATGCCGACGCCTAACACGCGTCGCCGATTTAGTCTTTCTCTGCAGAAAAAGACACCAGAGTTCGATTCTGGGGTATTTTATCCTGAAACCTAAGAAGGGATAATTCAGCGTCTAATACACGTTGCTGGGTATCCTATTCCCATAACAATGGCAAAGTCTACGTATTCAAAGTCATAGCACAAAGTCTAAGGGAGTTCATTCCTTTAGCGCAACGTCACATGCGGAACGGATTTAAATAATTCGCATGCTAGCCCGACTCAAACGGTAGTCGGTAAAGGCTAATCAAATCCGTTGAGGGCTGAGGGTTAGCCAAAAATCCTAAAGTCAACGCCTAACACGCGTCGCCGGGTAACCTATTCCCGTAACAAATGGTAAAGTCTATGTATTCAACATCATAGCACAAAGTCTAAGGGAGTTCATTCCTTTAGCACAACGTCACATGCGGAACGGACTAAAACAATCCGCATGTAAGCCCGATTCAAACGGTAATCGGTAAGAGCACATCAAATCCGTTAAAGGCTGAGGATTTGCCAAAAATCCTAAGTCAACGTCTCATACACGTTGCTGTTTAGTCTTTTTACAGGAGAAAGACGAAGTCTACGTATTCAATATCGTAGCACTAAAAGGGTTAACTCTTTTAGATTAACGTTACATGCGGAACGGATTTAGACAATCCGCATGCTAGCCCGACTCAAACGGTAGTCTGTAAAGGCTCATCAAATCCGTTGATGGCTGAGAATTTGCCAAAAAATCTATGAATATGAGTCATTGACGCATCAATTCTATAGATTGGTCTCATGACTCAAGTATTTGCCACGCTCCAATACCTTAAGAGCTTAAACTGTGTATACTCCAGAAGACGTACGAGTATAAACTGTGTCGGACGTCAAACAATACGTCGCAATGAAGCCTGGACGCCGGACAACGCGTCGCAATGGAGCTCAAACGTCGGACAACGCCGTCAATCGATGATCAGTTCTATGTTGAAGCAACCAACTCGATCTAAAAAGTCAAGAAATCAAGAATCGACTTCAAGTTCAAAATTTCGACAACGGTCAAACAATAAATGCAGCACCGGAATCCTTACAGACGTTCAACAAAGCACCGAATAGCCTGAAGGAATTGAAGGAATCCAGAACAGAAGCCATTCCAAAGTCCCGTTACACCGACTAAAGGTTGGGACAATCACATCCAAAGTATTCCAGACTCTTCTATAAAATAACGAGACTGAAATACTTTGGAGGGGGTATCTGTAGGCATATAAAATTGCCTATAGGTCCCTTCGCACAGCTCGACACGAGGAATCGACAAATCAACGAACCATCGAGTGACGAGGCGACGAGGTCAACAAATTGCACGCGATCAACAGAATGCATTCGCGTGCGGAATCAATCCAACGGTTCAGGGAGTCAATGAGTCGTCCAACCAAGAACGGACTCGGATGAATCGCGATCGAATCAAGATCAGCTTCGGACTCGAACTCAGAAGTGGATTTACTGCCAAATCAGGAATCAAGTCAACAAATCGATTCCAGACCAAGTCAACCACAAACCCGAATCACGGACAAAGCAACAACCGAACGACGGAACCCAAAACACCCAGGGGGACTCGGCCGAAACCGAGCCACCCCAAGGTGGCTCGGCCTAAGCCGAGCCACCCTAAGGTGGCTCGGTGGCCGACAAACAAGGAAACAAATTTGTAATTTTCATTTCTTTTTATTTGATTTTCGTTGTAACCGGATCTTATAAAAAGACCGGATCTTTATAATAGATAAACTGTTACAAGAGTGTACAATGGACTCAATGATGAAAGCTACAATTTTTCCCGCGAACAATGCTGAGTGGGTGAACCCTTCCCATCAAACAGCGTGAAGTTAATTAAATTGAACTTTGCCGGATACGGGATTGATTCCCATTCTCTTGGGTATGGACAAGGAATGCCCGTCTTCTTCATCTCTTGAGCGGAAATCAACGTATTGATTTTTCTCTCGAGGTTTTTAATCTTCAAGCTTTCACCTGTATTTTCGTTAGCATTCTCGTTACCACCCCCTGCATTGACGGGAGAATTATTGGCATTATGAGCTTCATCCGCATGTGTGTCCTCATCTTCCTGATTAACCTGGTTACGACGACTTGGTTCGCCTTGCTGGTTTGTCAATGCTTGGATTTGTTGGTCATGCATTTCTCTCATATTCTGCATGGCCATCTGTATTTCAAACCTGAAACTCTCCTATTGTTTAGCCATGGCTTCTTCGAGCATCTTGGCCACTTGTTCCGCACTTATCATAAGTGACTCGCGGGGCTGTCCCTCGCTGGATACTGTATTGTCTGATGCTACCGTAGAGCCAGCATCCGACTCTTCATCTTCTGAAGGTAATTTTGTCCGAATCCTACCATAAGTTGCTCGTATGATGGCTCCAGACTGCAGACGGGTTACACATCGGGGTACTTCCAGAATCGACTCGGGATTATCCTGTGTCGATGTCCCTTTGCTGGTCATTTTAGTGGTGACCCTCGGAAATTCTCCATCTTCAACTACCCTTCTTCTTTGTCGGAAACGTCTAGGCCTTGGTTTTGGCGTTTTGGTACTGAGCCTTTCGAAAACCGAAATTCTTTCGGGGACTGTCTTGATGCAGTTGCACTCAGACAATACTGCTCGAATGAGTTTGGAACAGAGGCACTGAGTTTCTAGTTTTTGAGGACTCCTTTTCCTGGTTTTACTCGTACCCCCAACACGATAGTACAACTCGTCGGTTTGCAGGTCGGAGTAACCTATCGTGTGTTGGCACGACTTCTCAGGTATAACGTCATCATCATCAGACGACAATGTTTCCTTCTGAGGGCGAACTGCCTTCTTTGGGCTTTCAAGAGTCACGCACCTCGAAACATGCCTTTGTGGGCGTGAGTTCTCGGCGGGCTCCTGGACTTCAATGCGCAAATTGGTGCACGTAGCTGCCATGAATTCCTTGTCATGTTGAGGATGGTGGCGACCCCCAGCATGTTGAGTCGTTCAGGGTTTCTTTATCAGGCCCGAACGATCTTGAATTGGAGCTTTGCATCGCTCATCGGGAAGTAGACCGAGGCGCTCCAAAACTGACCTTCTTCTTCGGGATGGTCCTGCGGGATCTCCTAGAGCAGCTATGGGAATTATCGGTGATTTAGGTTGGTTCGCCGGAGGTTGAACTTTTGCTGAAGGACGCAATGGTTGATTTTTAGCCTGAATCGCCGCTTCAGACTTTGGCCTCCATACTTGGCGGGTTGGTGGCGGCTTTTTGGCTATTTCCTTCTGCAGTCTTCTGCGGGCTTCTTGGACTTAAGCTCGTGCCTGCGCTGACAGTGCGCGGCGCTTGCGAATGCGCTCCTCAAGTGTCGAACGATTTTGTTTGACACGGATCCATTCATTCGTTGGCGGCTTAGAGGAGCTGCCATTCATTGTTTGTTGAGGCTGTTTGCCTCTCCTGTTCTTCAGATCCGCGTTATAGCGGATTCCGTCAGTGGACTCCATTGCCTTTGCGAATTGCCGCCCCAGGCGTTGACGTTGCCTCTGGCGGGCTCTCTTTGAAAGAGTCGCTACACCTTCAGCGACGGAGGAATTGGCCAGAACAGATTTGACCTGGTTGGAGGTCGGTGGAACTTCACCCGATGCAACTTCGATATCAATCGGGGTGAGATCTTTGTTGGTATTCTCTACTTCTTCATACCAACGGACTTTTCTCCTGGAGGAGAACTTCTGAGACTTCTTGGACTTGCGGGGGGAGGTGGATCCGGATGAGGATGATAGATACTCCTCAAACTTTTGTTAGTCGAATTCATACTCGACCTCCTCCTTGACCGGGATCGAGATCCGCAGCTACGACGCAACGATCTCGGCAGCGAGATCGGTGGCTCCCACTATGGTCGCCAGATTGTTCGCGGGAAAAATTATTTTCTCTGATCTCATTATTTCCATTAGCAACTGTTTATTGGTTACAAGGGATCTGGTCTTTTTAGAAGATCCGGTTACAACAAAATCAAAGAAAAATCTAAAAAAAGATTACAACTTTCCTTTTTTTCTGGAACAAATCGCAAATCGCAAGATCCTGTTTTGCGGTCTCTTGCTTGTGTGGGTTCTTCGCCTGCGCCGGGGTTAATCCGTGGACCACCACGCGATCTTGATCTGGTTGGATCTACACGGTATGACGGGTATTATTTCACGAAAGAAATAACAGCCGGGGGGATTATTTCACCAAGGAAATAATAGCCCTAAGTAATCGAAATCGACCAAGCGAAATCGATACTTTTCTCGGGATCAAAAACCAAGTTTTGATCAGGAGGATGACCGTGTGGATCTCAGATCTGATCTCTCTCGAACTTCTACCTTATTTGGTGTGGATGAACGCTAAGAACCAGATCTGAAACGTCCAAAACTCCAAGATTCCAATGCTTCAACTTTTTTTAGTCTTGAGCCTTTAATCCAACAGAGTTTCACCTCCAAAAAATCCAACCCCCAAAACAATGAGCCTAGGGGTCTATCTATAGGCTCCTCAAACCAGATCTGGGCTCAGATCTGGGCCCAGATCTGGTGGCTCGGCCACCTAGGTGGCTCGGTCACCGAGCCGGCCACCTAGGTGGCTCGGCCACCGAGCCACCTTGGTGGCTCGCCGAGCCACCACTTGGTGGCTCGGTTTCGCGGTTTATCCAAACTCTGATTTGGCAGTCCGGATCTTGATTTGGCAGTCCAGGTCCTGATCTTGATTGATGTGGTGGACTCTACGGTTGGATGACTCGTTGATTCATCGACCCGTTAGCTTGATTGGGCACGCGATTGGAAGTATTCCGTTATTTGCGTGCGATTCGTTAACCTCGTCGCCTAGTTAATCCGCTTCGTCGCATCTCACTTGGCTTCAGTGTTGTGGTCTAACGATCATGCTTGGATATATCGCCCGATGGTTCGTTGATTTATCGAATCACCTTGCCGAGCTGTGTTAAGGGACCTATAAGCAGTTTTATACGCCTACAACTTGCTCATCTAGACTCGGCGCAGCATAGAAAGAAGGTTGCCGATGAGTGGCCCTATGGCCCTTTAGGCAAAACTGAGGGAGCATTAGCTTGCAAGGCCAGCGTCGACTATCTCGCTTCGCTGCGCACTTTTAGTTGTCTTCCCTCCCTCGATCGCCATTATCCCTCTCGTGTCTCTTGCTACCTTGATCTCTTAGAGGAGATCGAGGAGAGTGTGGGATGGATCTAGCACTGGACGTTGGGGGTAATGCAATCCCGCCGTTGAGATGCTCAGTTGATGAGGCAAGGGATGATCCTAAAGAGAATTCTCCCACTTCCTCAGCTGCTACCGCGGAAGCTCCTGCGGACTCTATTGCCATTGAGAGCTTCCAAAGTCCTACCCCTGGATCTGGTCGAGAGGTCTAGGGACTTGTATTTCTACTTTCTTTTCTCTAGCATTTTTGTTTGTTTTGTATTTTTATTTATTCCTGTTTGTAACTAGGCATGGATATTGTAAAAAAACAAGCTTTGTAACTCACTTTGTTGGAGTAAAGATTGGTTTTGCTCATCTTAGAGTCTGCCTTCTTTTATTTCTTTTTTTTTCTTTACTTTTGTAGCTTATAGCTTTGTTCTGATTGGAATAAGTATTGATTGTCATGAGTTGTCTGTATTGAGACGACCCAACTATTGAGGGTCAAGACGACTGGCTCATGTCATGCTGCTGGTGGGCGAGATGACTAAGTCTTGTCGATGAGAAATAGAAGACAAATATGCCTAAGTCTCTTTATCGAAGACAAGTGAACATATGAACTCCATGCTTTGGGTTTACCCGTGATAGTACCAAGGGTTTTTTAGCAGAGTGACAACCCATAGGTTCGGTACCCAGGTCTTACGTAGACGCATGAGTCTTCGAGATCCCCATAATGGTCGAGAGGTGAATGTGGGAGTCGACCATATGATTAGTGCCTTGGGTTTATTCCTGAAATGGTAAAAAGGGCTTTTAATTCAACCCTGGGGTCGAATACCTAGGACTTACTAAAGTTAACTAGGTTTATTACAACCTTGAGGCTGTGCTTAGGACTTACTAAAGTCGACTAGGTCTTTTGTCCTACAGAGGGCCGCCCAATGGGCAAAATAAGAAAAATGGTGAACCTAAGGTTGGGTGTCTAGGTCTTACGTAGATGCCTCGGTCTTTGAGATCCCCATAATGGTCGAGAGGCGACTATGGGAGTCGACCATATGGTCAGTATCTTGGGTTTATTCCTGAAAAGGTACCAAGGACTTTTATGGCTGTTTTTGATGCAAAAATGGAAGACATAAGTCAACTTTTCCTCAAGCACCTGTCTCCTGGATGTTAGAGAATCCTTTTTCCTGGGATTTTTTAGACGATGAATGCCTGACTATGATTCTTCCAAGTCTATGTACAGGTCTCCCTTATGGAGTTCTTGCGGATCGCATGATTCAACCATAGAATCTTAGGCAACTTTTGCGATGGAATTCTTTTTGAGAAAGATATTCTAGGAGCCTGAGTTATTTTTTCCAAAAAGACAACCATTGTTGTTTTCTTGAGGAAGCTTTGAAGGTAATGGGATATCTTCCATCCTATGGGTGGCTAACTTGGTAGATACTCCCAAAATAGTTGCTAACGTTATGGAGGAAGAGGACAATGTCGATTCCTCTCAGCCAAAACCATTTTCTGTTTAGCTTGAGTGACACAACTTTAGACTCCATTTAGCTTGGGTGACATAACTTTGGAGTTGAGCTACAGAATAAGACTGATCAGGCCCTTACTCAGAACCTGACATATCTTCTCGAAAAAGAGAGGAGCCCCCACGGTGGGTGCTAAACTGTTGATGTATTAGTGATCATATAGTCAATACGTATCAAGGGCAAGATAATTTCGATGTGGTAGAGGAGATTGACGAGGGGATCATCTTTTCTCCGACTTTATATATGGTTCTTGAATTAGGGTTGCTGAACAATCTGCACATGTAGAAACTCATGAGAGGACGGGGATTGGTTCCCCCATTGTACCTCTAATGATCAAGTTAGATGATTAACTTGAGAGGAAGAGAAACAACAGAACCTAGAGTTCTCCTTTGTTTTTTTATTTTGGAATTAGCCCTCCTTCAAAAGGTGAATAGTACATGTATATATATTGTGGGAGAAGGCGGATCAGACACTTCGACCGAGTACAAAGTAGTGATGGAGAGGTATGGGCTGATGGTTGTGTCAGCATCCACTTTATGGATATCAGCAGGTGGTTGGGTGAAAGATCACATCAGCATTAGAGAGATCGTCTTAGCATGGAATGGAGAGTGATGGGTGGCATGGCAGAGCCCATGTGATATGACAGTCATGGAGACTATTTGGGCTAGGGTCATGATGAGACCTGTCCAGTGTTGACTGCGATGCTGACACGTGGTCAAGGAGAAAAGCCCGAGGTAGATATTATTCTCTAGTTCGGCTGAGAAGTAACGCCCATCGAGTCGTCCTTATTAAGCTTTGAATAGAATGTCGAATGGGTTCCAGACGAGTTGACTTCGACAAGAGGGTCGACTGGTCCCGCCTCTCGAGTCGTCATGAAGAATGTCTTGACGAGTTGTCCAAATTGAGGCGTCCGCTAGGCTTGGGCCACCAAGCTGGTTAGGGCCTTACTTGCGAAAATACACATGCCCACTATTTGGTGAGTTGTATTTTTGAGAATGGGAATACCATAACAAGAGCTGTTGAACAAGAAGTCCCCCCTTACATAGGACTGAAGCATGTCAAGGGGAAGACGTACTTCTTGCAGCTAAATTTTGATGTCAGGCTGAGTCAACCACATGAGTTCTAATTATGATCTAGGTTCATGTTTGTGAGACCTAGTTACTATCGGAGTCTTCGCTCATGTAGATCCAAGGATCCTTCTTCAAGCGCCATTTCAGGTACCGAACAATCTTGTGAAGAGCATGGTGCTCGACACTCCATACATCTCTATCGCAATTCAATACGCCCCAGGCAATTAAGTGATTCTTGATGATCTGTTTAGGTTTTGTCTTCTCAGTCGACAACAAATCTGCCAGGCGGTTAAGCATGAGGAGTTCATCCTCTTGATTATCCTTCACTTAGGTACGCTCCTGTCAAAGTTGTTTTATTTTAGACATGGGGAAGAATAAGAAGAAGATAGATATAAAGGCGGTGAGAATGGAAGAAGAATGCTACTATTTGTAGCCTCTTTCCAATCCTAACTCTCATAAAAATCACATCTTTTAAGATTTTATTGGACCGGACAAAGAGGTATAAAAAAACATACAATATAACACTATGTGTGATATATAAAATAATATAATAAATAATACAAAAATCAATACAATTAAACAATATATAAGTCAAATCAAAGAAAACATAGTTGTAAAAATAATAACACATAAAATAATTACCGGTACGGAGAAAGAGGGGTTATACAAGAGAGGGTAATCGCGAAGCGATGGGACAGGAACTGTGGAAAACTCTGGAGTAAAAGAGTGATAAGATAAGGATGAAATGAAATCTATCAATAAAATAGGACAACTCAAAACAATAACTTTTCAATCACTCTAATTCTAGGGTTAAGCCTAACTCTGCTAAACCAGCTCCTAACCAAAAACTCCTAAAGTAAAAAGATTAAAGTTGTATCTGGGTAGTTAGCCAGATAAGGATAGTACTTGAGCGAGATCAAAGATTAATTAAGTTCATTGTTCCTTGCGGAGCGCATTACGCAACCCCTAAACATTGCCTTAGACACTAACTAATCCAAGAAAACTTAAACCGGTTCACTTAAGGATTTCTTGTTCCTTAATGAGTTTGAATCCTTAGGGACCAACGTCTAATAGGTTTTATATAGGCTTAGGTTTGTGTAGTGAGGAATTAATGATTTTTTGGGCTAAGGAAAGGGTGATGAAATCCCTCACCTTATCTTGATTAAGGGTTTTGCCCTTAAAAATACTTTCAAGTGTGTGCCAAATCAAGATGCTCAAATCACTTTGGTGAATTCCTACTAACTATATGTAGTGCAACCCTATGAATTAAAAGCAACTAAAAAGGATGGTAAAAAGAAAAATCTTTTTTTTAATTAGGGTTAACAATCAAACAATTGTGAGAGTAGGGAATATTGTTTGAATTTATTATCTTGTTACTAAATGTCTAAGTGGATGGTGGATTTTATTATGGTCGACAAAAATAAAATCTTTTTTTTAGTCCTAATTGTCTCTAATTGTGAAGAAGTAACTAACGGGTGGAATTGAAAATTCTAGAAAGAAGAGTTACCTCAAGCAAATCCTAAATATTAATCAAACCTCAAGTAATTCTTCAAATCCTCGATCTTCAATCCTTAATCTTCAACTCCAAGTGGTTCCTTCACAAGAAAATACACAAGTTAAAGAACCAAAATAAATAAAATCCTACTTAAGCACCATCACCGGCAACGGTGCCAAAAACTTAATGCGGGCATAAACATATACCCAAAAAATACAAGTGCATAATCAATCAAGTTATAGTATAAAAAATTATCGATCCTACGAGGAAGGTGTTTTGTAGGAGAAAATTAAAATTGGTTTTTATGTTGTGTGTATGACAAATAGGAGTGATGAGTGAATGTGATTGTGGAGAGATAGTGAAGGTGATAGTATGTAAATAGGCACAAAATGTAAGTGAGAGTGGGTGTGACAAAGTAGGAATGATTTTCACAACGAGAGAAAAAAAGATGAATAAATTTAAGAAACAAAAAGAAAAATCAAGAATAAAAAGAAAATTCAAGAAAATAAAGATGGAGGATTCAATTAAAGATATGAGAAATCTAGAATTGAATCCACTTCTTAGAGAATGTAATTCCCTAGAGGGTTCTAACCTCAAGGCGAATGAAAGAAAATAAAAATGAACAAAAGAAAAAAAAACTAATCCCAAGAGGGTTCTAGCCTCAAGCTGAATAGTGCAAGAAAATAAAATCTAACTATAAAATAAATTGTAAAAACTAAACTACAAAATAAATTGCAAGAATTAAATACAAGAAAATAAATCTACTCTATAAGCATGAAATAAATCCAAAGCAAGAGGGTTATAGTCTCTTAACTATTTAAGCAAGAAAATAAAATCTAACTGCAAGCATGAAAACAAATCTAAGCTAATAAGCAATAAAAAGAAATAAAAGAGAAAATAAAAACAAACCTTCAAATTGATCTCCATCTCCATCTTCATCATCCAACAAAGAGAAGAAAATAAAAATTTAAAGTGGTGAAAAAATTATTTTATTAATTCTAACAAAAAGTTATAAATTTGGAAGGTCTTCTCAATTAAGAGTAACCCTCCTCTCTAAATAAAGATACAAAATTTTTCACACCCTCAACCCCTCACTCTCTACCCCTATTTATAGTAAACATCAATGAATATGAGCCCTTGGATTGAAATCTTATCCAAAACCATCAAAAATCAGCCCTTAATTGGTAACAGAACTGTCAGTATCGATGCCAGTATCGTTGCAAGCATCGATGCTGGCATCGATATCCTATCAAATTTCTACCTTCACGGATGGCTTCGTTTCGTTGAGATATGTGATTTTCATATATTATATGATAAATTCCGCCTTCCAGGTTGAGAGATATCGTTATTTCTTTGCGGCCAACTATCTTGAAAACATTTGTTTTTCATATTTGATTTTTTTATTTTCTCCGTCTTCTACAGGCTACTCGGCTTGATTCTGGGCTTAGGAATTTTAGTTCTTGCTTGTGTTCTTCATTTAATTCATGGGTTTTTATTGAGAGAAGAGATCTTGGACTTTATTCTTCATTAACCTGCAATTAAAGATAAAAACAATTATTAGTTATATGTTTATTCATTAAAAATAGATAATGAGGGTATAAAATTATAATAAAATGTGATTATAAAATACTCCCACACCTAAACTTTTGCTAGTCCTCTAGCAAAGAAAGAAAAAGAAAATCCTAACTCAATTTCACAGGAATCGCGATTGTATTTAGCGCATACATGATGCGACATAAACATGTACCAAAAATGTTGCAAATGCACAATCGTGTCAAGTTATAGTATAAAGATATCGATCCACAAGGAAGGTATTTTGTAGGAGAAAATATAAAATCGGTTCTTATATTGTGTACGTGACAAAAAGGAGTGATGAGTGCATGTGATTGTGGAGAGATGGAGAGAATGAAAATGATTATGTAAATGAATATATTTGAGAGTGGAAGTGATAATATAAATATGATCAACAAGGCAAGAATGTAAAAATCAAGAACAAATAAAAATCAAGAATGTAAAGATAGCGGATTCAATTAAAGATATGGGTAATCTAGAATTGAATCCACTTCTTAGAAAAAAGATGATTCCCTAGTGTGACGCCCTTGGGTTCACATAAGGCTGCAGTCCAAGGTGAAACCAAGAATGTCAAACCTGCCATGCACCACACCATGCAATAACATGTTTCACCATCACAATTAACATCTCTCTAGTAGAGTCAATAACAGGTGTAGGTACAAAAGCAAGTAAAAGATAATACAAGTGATAACTGATGAAATGGTAACAACCACATAGATATCTCATCATCCAACATACAGAAATACATAGTTAATGTCTGAATAGATAACTGGAATACTCAACAACTCTCAAATACAAATGTTTGACAAGAGGAAATAAGGCACACAGCCTTTACAACTTCTAGAATAAGACTCTCAAATGTCTAAACAAAAGTCTACTGTGGAACTCCAAAAGAAAAATATAACTAAGTAGACAGCTGAAGCTAAAATGCATCGCCATCAACCTGTGACTCTCCGGGCTCCTGGCTCATTACCTGAAAGGGGAAGGGACAACGAGCGTCAAAGCGCTAGCGAGCAACATCACAACCAACCCCAAGGGAACAGGGCTCGTTGTATAAGAAAATACAGATAATACATAATAGATCTAAAATCATTGATCTTACTAAAGAGGATTTTAGTATTTAGAAATTTACAACAAGAGCATAGGTACGTTGAGCGAAATAATCCAAACAAGGAAACCCTCATGTATATACCTTGTATCTCAAATTGTAAATCCCTAAACACCAAACCCAAGGTTCTAGTACAGGAACAATAATAAAAGAAATACAACTAATCACAGAGCATAAGTACAGTGCCATGTCATAGCTTACATGAATATCATGTTATTATTACTTACATGAATATCATGTCATAAACTACATAAGTGTCATGACATAAACTCCTGTGAGAAAATCATATACAGGGTTAAGAAATATGTCCGATACAGGAACTAGATACCGTGGTTTCCAAACACATGGAATAAGTGACGAATGTCCAACACGAGGACTGAAATGGATTATAGTCCAATACGAGGACTGAAATGGATTATAGTCCAACACGAGGACTTCTATGGATTATAGTCCAACACAAGGACTGTGCAACAGAGAAAAATATATGCAGAAAGATATACATAATCTAAACTCGCACGCATCTCGGTATACATGTCTAAACTTATGTCAAAAGTCAACCCACATGTACAGATGAATCATTAACATGGTGAACTAGTATCAGGTCACCGAGGCGACCCCGAAAAAGCAACTCAAATAGATCAAGAATCTGTAAAACATCTCATCAGTCGACTGATGTGTCGACTGATGACGTCGGTCGACTCATATGTCGACCGATAAGCTCAGGCAGCACAGCCTCAGCTCACCAGTCGACCGATCTGTCGGCTGCGGAGATGAGAAAACACAATCAACCTGTTAGTCGACTGATTAGTCGACTAATGCTGAAAAATTCGGCCCGTCGGTCGACTGATCAGTCGACCGATTGACTGCAAAAACTCTATACAGGTTGATTTCTACCATACAATCTATCTAAAATCATCCCCATCAATCCCAAGCATAAAGATACTGATATTAACATGTATGAACTAAACTGAAACGAAAATTTCATGTATAATTACATACCCAAAACCCTAATCATGTGCATTCATGTTTTAAAACATTTTTAAACCAAAACTCGTGTTAAATCTCTTATAAAAACATTTCAGATCGAGATCTTCAAATCACAAAACGTTGGTGAGTTTTTTAAAATTCTGAAATCACATATTTTCCCACTATATGCTATAAAAAATCAATCCTTTGTACAAAAATTACATTTTTGGCTCATCAAAACTCATAAAAAACCTTTGAAAGCATTTAGGAAAATAGGACAAGGTTGAGCGAGATGTTACTCGCCTCCGGGGTGATGAATAACTCCTGGATCTGAGAGAGAGTGGTTCCCCTTCCCTGCAACGTGAAGATTTCGACGAAAATCCTCCAAGTTCTTCCCCAAATCACCAAGAACAAAACTAGGGTTTGAGATAGGGAAAAGGGGGCTAGGGTTTTCTCAGATCTGAAAATGAGAGGGGTGATTTCGGGTGAAGGAGAATATATATGAACAGCTAAACCCGACCCAAACCCGAACCAAAACAAAATAGATCCGAAACCTAAAAAACTAGAAATCAGCGTATCAGTCGACTGATCGGTCGACTGATCTGGCAAATTCCAGTTTTTGTGCATGTTTTTCTTATTTGCAAAACCATCGCACAAAACTCTATACCCATACTCTCATATCATCTCATATAACTTGTTTTCATGTACATCAATGACCTCAAGCTATTTATCATAAAAGAATTATTTATTACTAATAATTCACATATAAACATTATAAAAATTACGGGGTTCTACATCTAGCCTAAAGGCGAATCAAAGAAAATAAAAATAAACAAAAAAAAAACTAAACCCAAGAGGATTCTAGCCTCTAGGTGAATAGTATAAGAAATTAAAATCTAACTACAAAATAAATTGCAAAATCTAAACTATAAAATAAATTGCAAGAATTAAATGCAAAAAAATAAATCTACTTTATAAGCATGAAATAAATCTAATTTATAAGCATGAAATAAATCTAATGCAAGAGGGTTATAGCCTCTTGGCTATTTAAACAAGAAAATAAAATCTAATTACAAGCATGAAAATAAATCTAAACTAATAAGCAATAAAAGAGAAATAAGAAAAACAAACCTTTAAATTAATCTCCATATTCATCTTCATCATCCAACAAAGAGAAGAAGAGAAAAATTTAAAGTGGTGAAAAAATTATTTTATTAATTGTAACAAAAAGTTATAAATTTGGAAGGCCTTCTTAATTAAGAGTAGCCCTCCTTTCCAAAAGGAGTTACAAAAATTTTCACACCTCTAACCCCTCACTCTCAACCCCTATTTATAGTAAACATCAGTGAATGAGAGCCCTTGGATCAAACTTGTGGCCCAAGAATGCAATTTCAGCCGTTGATAAAATCTGGATGACTTCGCATCGATACAAGCATCGATGCCCGCATCGATTCTAACATCGATGCTCCAATAAAAATTATGACTTCACGGTTGGCTTCGTCTCGTCGAGATAGGCGGTTTTCATATATTATATGTTAAATTCCGCCTTCCGGATTGGGAGATATCGTCATTTCTTTGCGGCCAACTATCTTGAATATATTTTTTTCATATTTAATTTTTTTATTTTCTCCGGCTTCTACTGGCTACTCGGCATGATTCTGGGCTTGGGCTTTTTGACTCTTGCTTGTGTTCTTCATTTAATTCATAGGTTTTTGTTGAGATAAGAGATCTTGGGCTTTATTCTTTTTTTTCGGGAAAAGTTACTGTTTTCATTGCTTTCGAATCTGTTACAACTTCAGACGTTACAACAAAATCAAATGAAAGTCGATCTTTTTATAAGATCTACTTATGCAATAAAACCAAGATTACAACTTTATCGAAAATAAACACGAGATCCCGTTTTGGTGCGGTCTCGCTTGCGTGGGTCTTTTGCCTGTGACAGGGATGTTGATATCCGTGGACCGCCGGTCAATCAGATCTATTCCGGAAGAATCCGGCAGAGTTTCGTCTATCCGCGAAGGGATATAGAAACAGAACTTCGTCGATCCGCATGAGATCTAGAAGTTTGAAAGCGTATATCTCGGCTAAAACGAGATAGTAGCTCTTCTTAGTATTACCTGCGAAGGGTAACACCAAGGGGACGGGTGACGAAGGGTTGATGAAGAACTCTCACTCCTCGCTCCGGTAGGACTTCGCTGCTTTAAAATTCAGATCTTGCTCTAAGCTCCAAAGCTCTAGCCTTGCTCTCCCAAAAATCCAGCCCCTTGAATGAGGACCCAAGGGGTCTATTTATAGGCCAAGAGGAGACCCTAGGGGCTGCCTTATCCATTGTAACAAACCTTATCCGTAAAAAATCCCAAAGATGCCTACGTGTTCGTAAAAAATGCTCAAGACGCCTACGTGTCCGTAGAAAACACTCAGGACACCTCCGGGGCGTCTCGACGTGGCCGAGACACCTCTGGGGTGTCTCGGCCTGGCCGAGACACCCCTGGGGTGTCTCGGCCTGGCCGAGATACCCCTGGGGTGTCTCGGCCTAACCGAGACACCCCTGGGATGTCTTGGCTTTGCCAAGACACCCCTCGGGTGTTTCGACCTCGCCGGGTCACCGCGGGTGCCTCGGTTCAGTCCGAGACTGTTTGCCGTTGTTCCGCCGTTGATTCGCCGTTGACTTTTCGTCCGAACTCGGATTTGAGTGATTTCAGATGCGTTGGAATTCTGACGAAGAGCTCTATAGATCCCGATAGTTGGGTTATCAGTGGGGTGAGTGGGACACGACGTGCGTTGGTCCGTTTGCAGCGGTTGCGGGGTTCTCGGTCACTCCGTATCCCCGTTATTCTGATATTCTGTCGGCTCACGTAGTCCGTCGGTTCACTTCAGGCGCTCACCGATGTCAATGGAACTCTTGTGAACCGGGCAGTGACGTTCATTGTCGTTCGTTAACACTGAGCTGTTTGCGGGGACCTATCGGCAATTTTTGATGCCTACAGATACCCCCTCCAAAGTGTTTCGGACTCGTTTCTTTTATAGAAGAGACCGGAATACTTTGGATATGATTGGTCCAGCCTTCAGTCGGCATAAAGGACCTGTGGTTCGCTTCAACTCTCAGCTCCTTCGATTTTCGGTTTGTCCAGTGCTTTGTCGAATAACCGAAGTTGTTCCGGCGCTGCGTTTATCGCCTGGCCGTCGTCGGAGTCTTGAGTCTACAGCTGGTGAGTTGAGTTTGGCTCGTGTCATTGAGTTGACTTTTGAACTTACTATCCTGTCACATCGTGTTGACTTGGGGTTTCGGATCACTGTATGTTGACTTTTGTCGCAACGCGCTGACCGGCGTTGACCTAGGGTTACGCGTTGACCGGCGTCTACCCTAGGGTTTCAAACCGCGTGGGTTGACTTTTATCGTCATGTGTTGACTTTTGCTGCCACGCATTGACTTTTGTCACAACGCGCTGACTGGCGTTGACCCGGGGTTACGCGCTGACCGGCGTTTCCCCGAGGGTTTAGAATCGCCGTGGGTTGACTTTTGTCATCACGCGTTGACTTTTGTCGCCACGTGTTGACTTTGTCGCAACGCGCTGATCGGCGTTGACCTAAGGTTACGCGTTGACCGGCGTCTACCCTAGGGTTTCAAATCCGCATGGGTTGACTTTTGTCGTCAGGCGTTGACTTTTGTCGCCGCGTGTTGACTTTGTCGCGACGCGCTGACCGGCGTTGACCTAGGGTTACGCGTTGACCGGCGCCTACCCCAGGGTTTCAAATCTGCATGGATTGACTTTTGTCATCACGCGTTGACTTTTTACGCCGCGTGTTGACTTTGTCGCAACGCGCTGAATGGCGTTGACCTAGGGTTACGCGTTGACCGGCGTCTACCCTAGGGTTTCGAACCGTCGAGAGTTGACTTGTGGAATTCATCCATATTTTTAACCGTCGGCGAAGAAAATCAACATTTGTGGAAACATCGGGGGTAAAATCGTTCGAGGGGGTCAAAACCTGGGCGAAACACCCTGGGGTGCCTCGGCAAGGCCGAGACACCCTTGGGGTGTCTCCCCATTTGCGGTCCCCCCCCTCTTATTTGTCCTCTTCTTGTTTTGTCTTGTTCCTTCACCCTTTAATTCAAATTTCAAAGAGAAAATCTCTTTCTTTTAGGCTCCAAAACCGAACCCCCTCCCCCTCATTTTCGGTTTTGTATGTTCTTCTTCCCCAAGAGCTTTTCTCCATTGAAGAACTCCAAACCTCAAGAAGCTCGGGTTTTGGTGGATACCCATTGGCCGAAAGCTTGCATTATCCAAATAGGGTTCCCTCCTCCATCTTCAAGCTCAAAGAAAACCCCTTTTAGTTTGGTAAGTTCTTCTTCACAATCCTCTTATTTTCTTGTAAAGATTGCATCTTTATGCTTGTAGTGGGCAAGGGGTTGTGTTTGCACTATACTTCGGGGGGTTTTGTTGAAAAGAGGCAATGGACGAAACTTTGGGGGGCTTATTTGCAAAATTCGTGGGGGTTTATTTGCCAAAATGTAACTGAAATTTTAGGGCTTTGGATCTATGTCCATTTGATGAAAAGATGTGGGGGGTGCTTTATGCAAGAGGATCAAAGAGTTGTTTGAGGGATTTATTTGCAAAACAGCCCATAAATGTTTTGGAGGGGTTTATTTGCAAAAGGGCAGTGAATTTGAGACTGAAATCCAAGGGGTTTAGACCACAAACTTGTGATCAAATTTTGGTAGAGGCATGTGGCAACCAAACGAAACATTTGTAGAGGGGTTTTTATGTAAAATTGGCTAAATTCTGCAAAAGGGCTTATGCGCAAAATTTAACCAAAATTATGGGATATCGGGGTGCTAGATGATCAAACATGATGACCATGACCCAGATCACGGGCGTCCTTGACCTGAATTTGGTCTTGAACACGGGGGTATTTTGGGTATTTCACCAAAATTCACCGTGAAAACGACAATTATCGTTTCGCGCGCACGAAATTTATAGGTTTAATTAGACTTCAACTATAAAATCCTATTTATTTATAGGATTTTAGTTCAAGTGCTTAATTTCCCTTTTCAATATTTCGTGTCTGCATATTGTACCTGATATACTGCCTCTTATTGCAGGTTTGCGATGTCTCCCCGTCGATCTCGACCTTCCAGGAGTCGCTCCCGCTCGCAGCATAGCGAGGAAGAGGCTCCTTCGACATCTTCCCCAGCGGCCTCTTTCTTCGGGGGTGAGAATTCATATTTTCTGTATCCCGGATTGACCTCATCGCGGGTCATGAAGGAAGAACCGATACCCCTCACGCGGGGGTTAAGGTTTCGGACTTGTTTTGCTTAGCTAATTCAAGTCTTCGGGTATATTGGGGTGATATCGTGTCGTCTTACACCTTAAAGGTCGGTGTGTGTTATCATGCTTATTCACGTGATGATGCACACCGTCCTTTCGGTGTAGGACCCTCGAAATCGTCTCTCCAATTATCCCGTGAATAATCTCATCTCACCTTTATGGGATAGATTTTCTGACCCTATGCTTTGTGACTTGTTGCAGTCGAGTTTCCTGGTGGTAGCATTCCTTCTCATGCGAATACCGGTTGCAGCCGTGAGGTTTTCTCTTCGGCTTCTGTTAGGCAGGCCATTAATCCGCTCCCGCAGTTCGACAGAGATCGTTCAGACGAATCCTGTCGCTTGATACGGGATGGAGGGCGTCACTGTTTACGCCAACTTATCACCGATGCTCCCCTTACCGTGGATTCTTCGTCTACCCGGGCTTTGAAGAAGCTGGATTTTCTGTTCGGAGATCATACCGAGGATCCCGCCACATTGGCTCTCACCGAGGAGCACTGGCTGACTCTTGATGAGGGAGCTCTTTTGTACA
>BQKN01061431.1:3710-22261 GCA_022839385.1 Asparagus kiusianus | reverse complement strand
AGTGAGGAGTCAGAGTCTGCAGGAGAGCGGCGAAGCCCTGCCGGATCAAGGAGCGAGAGTCTTCATCAACCTTTCTTCATTCACCCCCTTCTGTCCTTGGTGTTGCCCTTCGCAGGCGACACTGAGAAGAGCTACTATCTCGTTTAACCGAGATATACGCTTTAAACTTCTAAGATCTCACGCGGATCGATGAAGTTCTGCTTCTATATCCCACGCGGATAGACGAAGCTCTGCCGGATTTTCCCGGAAGGATCTTGAAGAGTCGGCGGTCCACGGATATCAACGTCCCCGTCACAGGCCAACAACCCACGCAAGCGAGACCGTACCAAACCGGGCTCTCGTGTTTATTTTCGTTTAAGTTGTAACCCCTTTGTTTTCATTTTACCCTGTTGTAACGATCGAAGTTGTAACAGATCTCGAAAAAGAGAACATCAATGAAAACAGCAACTTTTACCGGAAACAATAAGGAGTTGTTTTACATCAGTATCAAAGGCTTGCACACGTGATAAGGCAAGATCATCTGCATCCAAACTCATCCCTATAGTATTTAATTATTATAAAAGTGTTTAATCAATGTTTTCATGCTTAAAGCTTAACCTAATATCAAAAAGATAAGATTTTTGATGATAAATATTAACCCAATGCTTGATCATTAGATTTTCCTAATTGTTTATGATAGTAACGTGATCATGATCATTAGGAGTGATTAAATTTTTATTTTTTAAACTTGATAATTATGTTTAACTTATGTATTAACCCTAATTTGTTGTCTAATTGAATTATAAAAAGGTTTAGTATAGATAAAGATTAGATATCATATAAACTCCAAAGTGAACTAAACCAGTGCCAAATGATAGCTATATGGATATAATTTCCAAACAGAAAATTATTCTCAAAAAGAGTTTGTATAGATAAAGATATACTCAATTTACTAATGATATGTTCTGTAAAAAACTGCAGATATACTGATTTAAAATAATTGATATATTACGTGAAGGTTTCTTTGAGTTTTCATGTTAATTAATCATGCTTAAACCCTTGGTTTGTGATACCTAAGTAAGATAAATATGTTTAAATAAATTTTACCTCTGTTCATAAGTAGTTTTTATCATGGGTTGATAACCACTTTGTTTACATATGAGATAATTGAAGAAATTGTTTAATTAGGATGTTAAACCCTAATTTAGAAGATATAATAATTTAATTTGATGATTCAGATATTTCATGTTGCATATGCTAAGTATAAAATCTCGTTTTAACGTCATGATATGTACAATTGACATAAGCATTGTTTGTGCACGAAAAAATGTGTGTCTTGACAGAATAGTCGACTACTAAGCTTAGTAGTCGGCTACTCATGCCTAGTTGAGTATAATAGAAATTGTGTGTTTGTAGAGTAGTCGACTAATATTCTTAATAATCGACTACTGATACTAATATATAATATTACAGAGTCTAGATGGACTTAGTGTAGTTGACTACTAAGCCTAGTAATCGACTACTAAGGTTGTTGCCTAAATTTTTGTTTCGCATCTATTTGAGATATGTTCACGAGGTTCGAGCCGCACGATGATACACGTTCAGTCATGAGTACACATGTATAGTGTCGTAGCACACACATGGTTATCCTGCTAGGAATTTGACAAGTCTTGATCTGTTTACACTTGAGATAAAGGTTGATTACACATTTATATACATGTCGGATATCGTTGATGAGCACTGCTCAGTACTACATGGAGTAGTGCGTCGATATACCATTAGTACATGCTATTGAGTTGGATTTACGAGGTTTTATCTAGCAGTCCATTCCGCACTAGGGTGTGATGAGGCTTGTGAGTCGTATTTCTAGGATGCCTACTTGGTATTCCGTCCCGCACTCGTGTTACGTATAGAGATGCGATGAGACTAATGAGTCGTGTACACTGTTAGGATACCGACTTGGTAGTCCATCTGCATGATGATGCGATAAATCAGAATCTTGTAAGGATTTGCATTGAGATGATGGTTGATAGCTTGAGTCTTTGGCGGATGCCAGTTATGTATATGACTCATTGCTGAGATATATGACTGAGGTACTTTGCCCTTTAAAGTACGCAGGGTTATATGCGGATATTTATCTTATCTTTCCGGTGATAGTGGAAGATATTATAAATATAATATTATGAATTTCTTTACTTTCTGTATTGCTTTATTTTATTCTTAGTTGGGATCAATAATTAGCAATTCATAATTTAAGACATATGGTATATACATGTGGGTTTCCTTGTTTTGATTATTTCTCATGACGTACTACGTCTCGTATTATAGGTATCTAAATATCTATTAGATATAGGAGAAAATAATCTAGGTAGACTATGCTTAATAGATAGAAGCTCCACTCTATCTAGCAGCCCTTCCCTTGGGGGTGGATGGAGGTGATCTTGCTATAGCGTTCTGACGCTCTTGTTATTGCTCTTTTTCTTCTAATATTCTTTCAGGTAATTTAGAGTACCGGAGAGTCGCATGATGATGAAGTTCTTGCATAGTCACCGTCACATGAGATTTATTAGAGGCTCTACCGTAGTTTTATATTTTTGTTTAGACCTTAGAGTTTATTTCATAGTGGAAAGGAAGTGTGCCTTAGTATGATTTTTTTGTTGTTTCTTATCGAGACATATTTATTCATTTTAGATATCAGATGTATTCCAGGTTGTTCATTGAGACATGATTTATTTATGAGATACTTCTTTCTATATCATGTCTATTGTAGTTATTTCCTTTCTTTTGCCTGTTTTGTACTTGCACTTTATTTTGATTCCACTAGAGGATATTGATGTGATTAGTAAAACTTGTTGTTGCATAGTGTGGGTGCATGGTAGGTTTGACATCTCTGGGTTCATCTTGGACTGCAGCCATGTATGAAAACAAGGGCGTCACATTCATCAAGCATCACGTCATCTACCGATACAGCGTCCTGAGGTGCATCATTCATGATAACAGATAACAATTCGTGAGTCATGCCTTCACTCGGTTCTGTGACAAATTTAGAATACAGAACCATACATCCACGACTTATAATCCCTCAGTAAACGGATTAGCCGAGGCTTTCAACAAGACGATCATCAAGATCTTAACCAAGTTGATCGTCAATTGTAGGCGTATAAAATTGCCTATAGGTCCCTTAGCTTAGCTCAGCACGATGATTCGACAAATCAACGAAAGTTCGAGGCGACGAGGCACACGAGCAACAGAACACGTTCGCACGTGGAATCGAACCAACGTTTCAGGGAATCGCCGAGTCATCTAAACAAGAGCGAACTCGGTGACATAACGATCGAATCAAGACCAATCCCGGACTCGAACTCAGAAACAGATTAACTGCCATATTTGGAATCAAGTCAGTGAGTCGATTCCAGAAACTGAATCAAACCCGAACAACGGAGAACCGGAAACACCGGAAAACGACGAAACCAGCGCACCTGGGGGAACTCGGCCCGAACCGAACCACCCTAAGGTGGCTCGGCCCAAGCCGAGCCACCCTAGGGTGGCTCGGTGGCCGAGCCACCCAGAGGTGGCTAGGCGTCGGTTTGTGCCAAAGGCACAGTCTTGAGTGCCCATAGCCGAGCCACCCAGAGGTGGCTAGGCGTCGGTTTGTGCCAAAGGCACAGTCTTGAGTGCCTATAAATAGGCCTGGCACTCGTTCATTTGAGAGGACTTTTTCTGAAACTTCTGAAGAGCCGAAACTCTGTCGGATTGCGACCTCAACTCGGATTGTGAAGGCTTGAAGACTCGGATAACCAGATCTACGTGATACTACTCCGGATCTAAGCTTGGTTCTTAGATCCCGAGATTAGAGCGAGCGTTTCCTTGGTGAAACGATCCCTCTCGGCTACTATCTCCTTGGTGGGATAGTACCCGTTATACCACGTAGATCAGTTCAGATCGAGATTACGCGGTGGTCCATGGTACTCAACCCCGGCACAGGCGAAGAACCCCACAAAGCGAGCGACCGCAAAACAGGAGCTCGTGATTTGTTCAGAGGAAAGTTGTAACTTTTTGTTTTGTTTCTTTCTTTATTTCGATCTCCATTGTAACCGGCTCTTATAAAAAGACCGGATATTTGTAAAACGCATAAAGTTGTTTTCAAATTTTGTAATGGAATCCTCAATGAAGAAGAACACGATTTTCCACGCGAACAATCTGGCGACCACAGTGGGAGCCACCGATCTCGCCGACGAGATCGGAGTGTCGTAGCCGCGGATCTCGATCCCAGTCGTGGAGGAGGTCGAGTATGAATTCGACCAGCAGAAGTACGAGGAGTACGTGTCCTCATCCGGATCTGCCTCCTCCCCCAAGTCCAAGAAGTTCCAGAAGTTCTCCTCCAGGAGAAAAGTCCGTTGGTGTGATGAAGCTGAAGCCACCAACGACGACCTCACCCCAATCGACGCCGAAGCTGCGTTGAGTGAGGTCCTACCGACCTCAAAGAAGGTCAAATCTGCCATTGAAGGCGTGGTGACTCTCTCCAAGAGAGCCCGCCAGAGGCAACGTCAACGCCTCGCGAAGCAATTCGCCAAGGCTATGGAGTCTGTTGACGGGGTCCGCTATCATGCGGATCTAAAGAATAAACGAGGCAAACAGCCTCAACAGCAAATGCAGGGTGGTTCCTCCAAACCGTCGACAAGGGAGTGGGTCCGTGTCAAACGAAATCGTTCAACACTGGAGGAGCGCATCCGCAAGCGCCGCGCGTTGTCCGCGCAAGCACGGGCCAAAGCTGAGGAAGCCCGTCGCAAGCTGCAGATGGAGGTGGTCAAGAAGCCGCCACCAACTCGCAAGGTGTGGAGGCCAAAGTCTGAAGCGGTTCAGGCTAAGGAGCAAAACCCGCAGCCTCCAAAAGTTCGGACGCCGGCAAGTCAATCCAAACAGCCGGTGATTGCCGCAACTACCCTGGGAGATCCCGCAGGACCATCCCAGAAGAAAAGATCAGTTTTGGAGCGCCTCGGTCCACTTCCGAAGGAACGAGGTAAAGCTCCAGTTCAGGAACGCTTGGGGCCAGTGAAGAAGTCCCAACCAATACAGCATGCTGGGGGTCGCCGCAACCCTCAACACTTGGAGCAAACCGCGGCACCCAAGCGCACAACTTTGCGCATAGAAGTGCGAGAGCCCGCCGAAGATTCACACCCACAAAGGCGTGTTTCGAGGCGTGTGACTCTGGAGGGTCCGAAGAAGACAATTGTTCCTCAGAAGGAAACGTTGTCATCTGATGACGACAACGTTATACCTGAGAGATCGTGTCAACACACGATAGGTTGCTCTGACCTCCAAACAGATGAGCTGTACTATCGTGCCGGGGGTACGAACAAATCTAGAAAGAGGAGCCCTCGAAGGTTCGGGAATCAATGTCCTTGTTCAAATCTCATTCGGGCGGTATTGTCTGAATGCAATTGTGTTAAGGCAGTCCCCGAAAGAGTATCGGTGTTTGAAAGACTTAGCACTGGAGCGCCAAGGCCAAGACACAGGCGTTTCCAATGAAGAACAAGGGTCAAGGACGGTGAACATTCAAGGGTCACCGCCAACATGACCAGCACAGGAACAACGGCTCAGGACAACACCGAGGAGGTTCCAGAAATAACCCGACGTGTAACTCGTCTTCAATCCAGAGCTATCATTCGTGCGACGTATGGTAGAGTCCGAACAAGAGTACCTTCGGGAGATGAAGAATCAGATGCTGGCTCCGCAGTGGCGTCTGATAATACAGTGTCCAGTGAGGGACAGCCCCGCGAGTCGCTCATGATAAGCGCGGAGCAGGTGGCCAAGATGCTTGAAGATGCCATGGCCAAATAACAAGAAACCTTTAGGTTCGAGATGCAAATGGCCATGCAGAACATGAGAGAGATGCATGACCAACAACTTCATGCATTGAGGCACCAACAAGGCGAACCAAGTCAGCCCAACCAGAACAACCTGGAGGATGAGGGCACAAATGAAGCTCGCAACGCTAATAACCCTCCCATCAATCCAGGGGGTGGTAATGATAATACCAGTGAAGACACAGGTGAAAGCCTAAAAATTAAGAATCTCGAGAACAAAATCAACACATTGATTTCTGCTCAAGAGACTAAAAAGACGGGCATTCCCTGTCCCTACCCAAGAGAGTGGGAATCGATCACATATCCGGCGAAGTTTAGTCTAATTAACTTCACGCCGTTTAATGGGATGGGTTCACCAACTCAGCATTTGATTTATTTCAAATCGCACTTGGGAGTCATCTCTGGCAATGAGCCTCTGATGGTGCGGTCATTCGTTGGCACTCTTCGCGGAGCTGCCTTCGATTGGTATCGTCGCCTCAAGCCAGGAAGCATAAACAGCTGGGATGACATGGAGATGAAATTCCTCGCGAATTTCTTCGACGACGACACCGAAATCTCAATCGGGTCGTTGCTTGATGAAAAGCAGAAAGACGGAGAATTAGTCGAGGTCTTCGTCAAAAGGTTCCGGAATAAGGCGATGAATTGTCGGGACCCTATCAGCGAGGAGTTCATCCTCCAAACTTGCCACAACAACCTCTCGCTGGATGTTTTGGAAGCAATGGGCACAGCTCCATCCAAGACATGGAAGGACTTGAAGGTCCGAGGCGAGCAAGCTGAGCGATTCCTCAGGAGGAAGAAGGCGGAAAGAGGCCAACCGGCTACAAATCCTCCAAAGCAGAACTTCAATCAGAAGGGAAAAGGTAAAGCTCAGGTTAACGCTGTTGATGCTAACCAAACCTTTCAATTACAACCTCAGCAACAGCAGCAGCAGCAGCAGCGAGCTCCACAGCAATCGCAGCCCCATTGGCAGCAACGGCCTCAGAAGCAAAAGTCTTCGGAGCCGAGGTTTCCCAAAGTCTACTCCTTCAAAGATGACGAAGTTCCCGGCATCTTCAAATATCTGTTGGAGAACAACAAAATCCAGCTACCTGCGATTGTGGATCATGAAGGAGCCACCAAGGTGACAGACCCGAGGTACTGCGCGTATCACAGAGCGGTTCACCACCCTACGAAGTCCTGCTACCACCTCAAGGACAAGATCCAGGCCTTGATCGATGTAGGAGTCATAACTCCGAAACCGGCCAAAAATGTGGGAGCGAACGCGGTGTCCATCAGTTTTGGATCGGTGCCTACAGATTGGTTCGAGCCTAAGCGCGTCACCAAAGTCGGGATGAAGACGGTAAATGACGACCCGCACGGACAGCGCCAAAAGGGACTAGTGCCACACACGGCCCCGAACGGCGAAATCCTTTGGGTTCACCCCGACCTGATTGGAGATGAACAATGGACCGGATCATCATCCAAGAAGAAATCCAAAGGGAAGGGCAAATCGTGTTGTGGAGTTTCTGCTATCCCGGGTGAAGATGATGAAAGGATCACCGCTTTTCCACTCTCCGACGAGGAACAGGAAGTCTTTGCGACCCGAAGTGGGAATCAGTACCACTTCAACTATCCGTCACATAACGAACAAGCAGCTAAGCTAGGGGTGACAAAACAGGGACCAGCCAAGACTATCACAGAGATGGGGGTGATCCCAATTCCCAAACCGGCTGAAGATGTTCGTCGACAGCCGGCAGATAAACAGAAAGAGAAGAGGCCCGAGGAGGTTCAGAATCCGAAGCAGTCTCGTTTCAGTGTCCGATTGGAAAGGATAAACCGGAGAGTTCAAAAAACCCTCGCGCCTTCGACATTATGGCTCAGCTAGCCAACATTCCAGCACGGATAACATTGTACGAGCTGCTGCGGTTATCCAAGGAGACTAGAGAAGCCTTGCAGGAAGCCCTGGCAGATTCAGAAGTGTTCCTCACAAGGGTCAAACCAGTTCCTGAAGAACTGGATATGCTAGCCCAACAGTGCAATGTGGCAGCTAAGAACATTCCCTGCATCACCATCACCAAAGAGGATATGCAGACGAAGAATTCAAACCACGATCGGCCCCTGTACTTCGTCGGGTACATTGGCTCCAGCGAAGTTAACCGAATCCAAGTGGATCCGGGTTCCGCTGTGAGTATTATGCCACTTCGACTGATGCACAGCCTTGGCATTCCAGTCAGCAAGTTGGCGTCTACAGGCACAGTCATATACGGATTCAACACCAGCGGGTCAAGACCTTTGGGTAAAATCCGGATAAAGTGCCAAATGGGCGATTTAAAGACGGAGGTCACGTGCTACGTGATTGATGCTGAGACATCCTATAACTTACTATTGGGTCGGCCTTGGATCCATAGTAATGTTATAGTCCCCTCCACTCTACATCAGTGTTTGAAATATGTCGACACTGATGGAAGAGTTAGGACGATGGTCGCGGATAAGCAACCATTCAAAGGGTATGAGAACTACTTCACAGATTCTCTCCTTTATGGAAACGAATCCGATACGGAACAATCGATCCAAGGCACGGACAGCGGAGAAGAAGCTGATTCCGAAGCCGGATTCGATTACAATGGTGGTTTTGTTTTTAATGACATTGTACCCTTTGTAATCAATCTCGACGACGAACAGTCGTCAGATGGCGGTTGTAACTGGCAACTTGCCGAGCTTGAAATAAATAATGGTTTAGAGTACTCCTTGTCTTTTGATGATGCGATAAAGGGATTGTACGATAATCCCGAATTATGTATGCCGCTCCGATCGTCGTATGTAACGAAGAAGCGTCTCCAACACTCTTTTGGAACAACTCAGATTATTCCCGCCAAAATAGGAGGACAAAAAGAAGTGATCTTCGGTAAAGGAGAAAATCTTCCGGTGCCAGATCATTTCCTAAGAGAGGATGAAGATGATGACAAATCCGGTCTACATTTATCTAAGTACAGTCCAGAAGCGCGCAAGCTCATGGAAAGACAAGGATATGATTTCACACTCGGAGAAGGTCTATACTTCGATCGAGGTTCCCGTGTCCCAGTCAAAGCGGCATATGTACCAAAGGGTAAACCGGAGGGCTATTATCGTCACAAGAGGGGCTTAGGCTACGTTTCGTCAGATGACGAATGTGGCTGGCAGATCATCGATCAAATTGCTAACAAGGCTAAGGATGGGTATTTGCCAGATTCTTCAGCTGAAGATTCCGACACAAGTTTGGGAGAAATGTTCAAGGCCTTAATGTCGAACATGACTACGGCTGATCCATCTACAATGGAGGATGACAATCAAATACAAACGTGGGAGGACCCATGGGTTCATCACCTGAACATGCAATATGGTGATAGGTTCGAACAGAGAGAGCCACCCACCGAAGACGAGGTAGTCCAAATCAATATGGGTGATGAAGCCAATCCAAAGCCCATATTCATCAGTGGTAGTCTCCCATCAGATGAAAAGGAGGAATTAATTGCCTTGATCAGAGAGTATATCGACGTCTTCGCCTGGAACTACGAAGACATGCCAGGGCTCGATCCCAATGTGGCAATGCACCGCCTCGACATCAAGCCGGATGCCAAACCTGTCAAACAACAGCAAAGACGGTTTCGTCCGCAGATCATGGAAGCCATCGAGGCTGAAGTTAAAAAGTTGATCGACTCAGGATTTATTCGGGAAGAACAACATCCAGACTGGTTAGCCAACATCGTTCCAGTCATGAAGAAAAATGGCAAAATCAGGATTTGCATCGACTTCAGGAATCTGAACGAAGCATGTCCAAAAGATGATTTTCCTCTCCCAATCACGGACGTCATTATCGACAATACGTGCGGATTCGAAAGAATGTCCTTCATGGACGGCTTTTCGGGGTATAATCAAATCAAGATGCACCCGGATGACGAAAAGCATACGGCATTCAGAACGCCCCTCGGTATTTTCTGCTACACGGTGATGCCATTCGGTCTGAAGAATGCAGGTGCCACATACCAACGAGCGATGACTAAAATTTTCCAGAAACACCTTAGGAAAACAGTTGAATGCTACGTTGATGATTTAGTGGTAAAAAGCCGCAACAAAGAAGATCACATCAAAGACCTGAGAACGATGTTTGATCTCATGCGGAGCCATCAATTGAAGATGAATCCCACAAAATCCTTCCTCGGAATGTCCAGCGGAAAATTTCTTGGATTCGTCGTTACCACTAAGGGTATACATATTGACCCAGACAAGGTAAAGGCGATAAATGAATTGCAACCCCCGAAGAATCTAAGGGAACTCAGAGGATTGCAAGGGCGTTTGGCGTATATCCGGAGATTCATTTCAAATCTTTCTGGGAAGTGCCAACCATTTTCGAAGCTAAACAAGAAAGGCGTATCGTTTATTTGGGACGATGCTTGCCAGAAGGCATTCGAAGATATCAAGGCATATCTGACGAATCCACCTGTTCTTGTTGCACCAAAATCAGGTAAACCGTTCTTGATTTATATCAAGGTGATGAACCATTCGATAAGTGCTTTATTAGCACAAGACGATGATAATGGTCACGAACAGGCAGTCTATTATCTAAGTCGGACCTTGATAGGCGCCGAGTCTTGATACCCGATGATCGAGAAAGAATGTCTCGCATTGGTGTTTGCGGTACAGAAGATGCAACATTACTTAGTCGGCCAGACGATTTACGTCATCGCTAATGTTAATCCGGTACGGGTATTCATGACTCAACCAGGTTCGATGAATTGGCGGTTGGCAAAGTGGGCTCTTCTTTTGTCCCAGTATGATCTACACTTCAAACAGCAGAAGTCGGTCAAAGGACAGGCGATTTGTGATCTTTTGGCGGCAAGCCCGACAACAGATACGGTTGAAGTATACGATGACTTGCCAGATGAAACCCACGAGGTTAATACCACGTCACACCAACAAGTATGGCAGTTATATTTTGATGGTGCCTCGAGAGCAGTCAATAAAGCAGTAACCCCGGGATGCCCTAAGGTCACTTCTGGAGTTGGAGTTGTCTTAGTTTCCCCAGGGAAGCACATGATGCCTCGAGCTTATTCGCTGACGAGTCCATGCTCTAACAACGTAGCCGTGTATAACGCACTCCTCATAGGACTCAGTTTCGCCAAAGAGCTGGGGGTCGAATATCTCGAAGCCTTTGGGGATTCTCAACTAATTGTCAACCAAGTTCGTGGGGAATATGAAGTCAGAAACCCATATCTGATTCCATACCACCAGGAGGCCATCAGAGTGGCAGATTCTTTTGAAGAATTTTACATTGAGTATATCCCGTGTCTTCAGAACGCTTATGCAGATGCACTGGCAGCACTAGCAGTATCACTCGCGCAACCGCCCGAAACTGAACTGCTAGTCACAGTAAGATCACACCAACTCTGCGTACCCATATACGATATGGATATTGAAGAGGAGGATGATAAAAACGAGAACGCCAAAGAGGTGAACTCAACCCAAATCGGGTCCGAGTCCCGAGATTGGCGCTTTCCCATTATTGATTACGTCTAATATGGCATTTTACCAGAGGATGTAAAAGAAAAAGAATCTATCCGCCGAAGAGCACCACGGTTCTTTTACAATACCGAGACCCGTACGCTGTATCGCCGGGGGTACGATGACTTGCTTCTCCGATGCCTTTCGAATGAAGAAGCAAAAGAAGTTCTTAAGGAAGCACATGAAGGAGAATGCGGTGCGCATCAGCCTGGTCCCAAGCTGTATGATCGAATCAGAAGAATGGGATATTTCTGGCCAACAATGGTTTGTGATGCGATTGAGTACGCTCGAGAATGTCACGCTTGTCAAGTACATGCAAACTATATGCACCAACCACCGGAACGGTTACACACGTCAACCACGTCCTGGCCATTCGAGACATAGGGTATGGACATTGTCGGTCCCATCTTTCCTCTTTCAGTCAAAGGTGATCGATTTATTCTCGCTATCACCGACTACTTTTCAAAGTGGGCTGAAGCTATTCCGCTTAAAGAAGTGAAGACGAACAACGTCATCAACTTCATCAAGCATCATGTTATATACCGACACGGCGTGCCGAGGCGGATCATTCATGACAACGGTCCACAATTCATAAGCAACGCCTTTATCAGGTTCTGCGACAAATTTAAAATTGAAGACGTTTCGTCAACAGCTTATTATCCCGCTGCTAACGGATTAGCTGAGGCTTTCAACAAGACGATCATCAAGATCTTATCAAAACTTGTGAAAACCAACAAACGGGATTGGGACGATAAACTCGGCGAAGCGCTCTGGGCTTATCGTACTACCATACGCACACCTACGGGAGCTACTCCATATTCGTTGGTCTACGGATGCGAAGCTGTGCTACCGTTGGAGATTCAAATTCCCTCTCTTCGGATCGCTCTCGCAACGGAGATGACGACCGAAGAACATCATCAAAAACGTCTTGAGGAACTCGAAAGGCTAGACGAAAAGCGCTTGGAAGCTCAACAACACATCGAGTTCTACCAGGCTAGGATATCCAGGGCTTTTGACAAAAGGGTTCGCTAAAGAAGCTTCAAGGAAGGAGATCTGGTCCTCGCTGCTCGCCGACCAATAATCCTCACCTCCAAGAAGAAAGGTAAATTCGAACCTAAGTGGGAAGGACCGTTTGTAATAGATACAGTCTATTCAAACGGTGCTTACCGCTTAATTTCTTTAGAGGGTAACAGGCAATTAATGCCAATAAATCGGGAAGTTCCTTGAAGAATATTACACTTAATATTCTAGAGGATAACCCAATTTTATTTTTACCACCAAAATCCCTCGCTGATCAATTTCAATTGACAGTGAGTCCACCGAAAAGGTTCACTCTCAGTTCGGAGTCCCCTTTCGATGAACGAAAGAACTCCATTTCTTTTCTCTTGGGTTCAACCTTTTTTTATGGTTGTAACTCAAGTTGAAATTTCTCTTCGATAAACGAAGAACTCATCTTTCGATCTGATAACCAATCCTATAAAAGGTAAGTTTATCTAGATCTTCCGGATTCTCGGAGTGGAGATCCCACTTCTAGTTTCCTTCTTGCACTGGAAATAGAATATAAAATTCTTCCTTTCCAGAAACAAGGAATAGAATATAAAATTCTTCCTTCCTTGTCCAGGGAATAGAATATAAAATTCTTCCTTCCCCACATCAACTCTTTTTCCAAAATTTATAAAATTAAGATTCATCTTAGGTATTTTATCCCGAAACCTAAGGAGGGATAAGTCTGCGCCTAACACGCGCTGCCGGTTTAGTCTTTTTCCGATTGAAAAAGACACCAGAGTTCGATTCTGGGGTATTTTATCCTGAAACCTAAGTAAGGATAAGTCTGCACCTAACACGCGCGGCCGGTTAGTTCTTAACCGTTAAAAAGAACACCCGTCTGCATATTCAACGTTGTGGCAGGTTGTTATTAATAACACCGAAATCCATGCCTCACACGCATGGGGAATTTTATCCTGAATCCTAAGAAGGGATATGTCGACGCCTAACACGCGTCGCCGGTTTGGTCTTTATCCGTAGAAAAAGATACCAGAGCCTGACTCTGGGGTCCTTTGTCCCAAAGCCTAAGTAGGGATAAGCCAACGTCTAATACACGTTGCTGGGTAGCCTATTCCCATAACAATGGCAAAGCCTACATATTCAAAGTTGTAGCACAAAGTCTAAGGGAGTTCATTCCTTTAGCGCAACGTCACATGTGGAACGGATTAAAACAATCCGCATGTAAGCCCGACTCAAACGGTAGTCGGTAAGAGCACATCAAATCCGTTAAAGGCTGAGGATTTGCCAAAAATCCTAAGTCAACGTCTCATACACGTTGCTGTTTAGTCTTTTCACAGGAGAAAGACAAAGTCTACGTATTCAATATCGTAGCACTAAAAGAGTTAACTCTTTTAGCTTAACGTCACGTGCGGAACGGATTTAGATAATCCGCATGCTAGCCCGACTCAAACGGTAGTCGGTAAAGGCTAATCAAATCCGTTAGAGGCTGGGGGTTGGCCAAAAATCCTAAAGCCAACACCTCACACGTGTCGCCGGGTAGCCTATTCCCGTAACAATGGCGAAGTCTATGTATTCGAAATCATAGCACAAAGTCTCAGAGAATTCAATCTCTGAGCATAACGTTACATGCGAACGGATTTAAACAACTCGCATGCTAGCCCGTCTCAAACGGTAGTCGGTAAAGGCTAACCAAATCCGTTGATGGCTGAGGGTTTGCCAAAAATCCTATGAGTATTGTGGTCAATCATTTCAAATGGAATGACGAATCATAATAAAGATAAAAAGGGAATTCACTAAAAGAGTCAAAAGACAAATCACTCAGTAAACAAAATCAAACATCAAGCCCGTGGCTAAAAATCTGCTGGCTGAACTTAGACAGCTTATCATCATAAGCTTGGCTAAGCTCAGCCCTAATGGACTCCTCAGTGGCGGCCGAAGTCTTCGCAGCAGTCTCTTCTGTCTCGGATAGCTTCTGCTTCAAGGACTTCAACTCATCAGACAAAGCCGTGCAGGTCTGCTGGTCCTGTGTCTTCGTCATCTGAAGAACGTCAAAAGTCTCCTCCTTTTCACGGAGTGCCCTTCTGAGCTGGTCTATCTCGGCCGCACAGGAAGTGAGAGAAGAATCGAGCTCGGCAAGTGAAGATAACCTGGTAGCAAGGCCGGTCTCAACTCGAGCTACTCAGTCTCGCTGCACCTGAACCTCAAGATCAGCAAGAAGCTGAGTCTCGCGCAATGACTGTAAACGAGTATCCAGCTCAGCAGCAATGAAGGAAGAAGCACCGGTATCCCGAAGCTCACAAAACATCTGAAGCTCACGCTCTAAGCAGTCGAGATCGTCAACTATGGCCTTCGCCAAATCTAGGTATCCGGCCTCCCTTATCAAATTGATCCTGGAATTAAGGAAAGGTTTGAACTGGTGAAGGTAAAGTCCGCTGTGGAAGAGCTTGCCAATCATAGCCTTCACAAAGGAGAAGAAGGAGCGAACTTCTAGACAGATAACGATCTTGTCAGGATCGTCGTCGGATAACAACTCCTTTACTAAGACATGAAGACGAGAAGAACGCCCTATACAAAAAAAAAAAAAGAGGGAGAAGTCCGTTGAAAGTTCTAATGAGAAAAAGAAATAACACTCTTCAATGAGTTAACTTATACCTCCTTCCTCTTGAGCCGCTGGGGGTAGTGGAGGTGTGACGGCTGTAGGTGCATCAACTGGTATAGTTGGTCTCACAGCCGGCTCAACAGGGTCTTTCTCAACAAAAGCTCCTGCCAGATTCAAAACGGAATTCGCAGAGGCATTACATTATAGTTGCATTAGTCAAGATTGGCTAGTCCTATAATTAACTCAGAAAGAAGCACATACCTTCAAAGGAACCATCCTCAGGGTTTTCAGCGAAGGCGGGCTCAGAAAACATATCCCCAGGTAACTGGTCATCGATCTGAGGAGAGCTGTATATGTAGCGCATCATAGGAGTATCCGCAAACAAGCTTCCCTCGTCGAAGTCATCAATGGAGAAATCTGACATAAAAAAAAAAACATCAGTGCCAAAGAAAAGTGAAGAGACTACAACTGAAGGAAATGAGTTACCTCTCACGGGTGCATCGGCCTCTTCATTTCCAGGATTCGCCTCCTGCAAATTATCTGAAGAAGCAAGAGGTAGAGGACAGTTAGAGGGTACACAAATTCATTTGGTGTATCATCTAAAGAAATACGTTGTCAGTGTTAGATGTACCTTGATTCACGGAATCGGGTCCTACATTGCCCTCCTCTCCAATGTCAGCAACCCCTGTAGGCCTCTCTACAGGGGGTAGCGGATCAGACTCATCGGGAGATACGGGGATTGGATCAGGACTCATCTCATGCTCCTCACGCGCTCCTATATAGAGAGGGAGAAGTATAAGTCAATGCGCTGAGTAACCAGAGGAATAGTTCTCAGGATAAATGTTACCTCCATCACTGGCAGGATCATCACCAGCTAGGTCCATATCGGAAGCTCGGGAAGCTGCAGGCAGCTTACGGACTAACCTCTTCCGCCTAGCAGTGGGGATCGAAGGTCTCGCCCGAGGAGGAGGATAGAACTCTTCATCATGATCAGCTGTAGTCCCTGAAACATTGAACTATAGTCAGTTTCAATACTTCTAGAAAATAGAAGGAAAAGATGAATAGCAAACCTCGCTCAGAAGAGTCATCACAATCTTCGGGATCTCCGCCGGAAGCCTCGTCTGTGGAATGGAATAACCTATGGCCATCTTCATCAATTCGGCGAGTCTTATTTTGTGTCCTCTGTGATCGAGCTTTCTCCCGAATCCTGCGCGAGTCAACCCGAGAAGCTTCCTCAGCCTCTAGCTCCGCAATCGGCTTCACAGGGATAGTCTTGTTGGCTGCTAATAACCACTTGCAGCTCAAGAAGGTGAGATTCAACTGCCGATCAATACTCGGAAGGCTGAACTTAGCGCCGGTACAGCCAGTCACGGTCCACAACCATGCACGAAGACCGTCCACCAAACCACTGTGGGTCCGAAGCTGCTGACGAGGATTCCCGATGTAAAGCTGATCGTAGCCAAACTGGCGAGCAAATCGGCAGGGTAGATATGGCTCTATGAAGCACTCATTCCTCACCCGGAAAGTCAGATAGCCGGGCCTGATGTTCACCAGCCAATTAAAGCAGCCAATGTCTAAGTGGGTCCGATTCTCTCTCGGCCTCTCATCGTCTGTCAAGCACTCGCCATATCGGCCGGAGAACTACGGAAAACAAGTGGAGAATGTCCAACACTTGTGGACCTGCAGCTGCTGTCGGACATCAGAAAACCCGCGGCCTTCCCACCTACCATTTTCAAGCAACTGCAGCAGGGGAACAGAGTGATCTGTGGCGTTCGGCACCGACATCATGTCCGGACGGTGAAGGACGAACCAGGCCATCAAATAAGCGTACGGAAGCTCTACCTTAAGCGTGGGAATCTGACCTGGCAAATCGGTCTCCTTCCGTGTGAACGCACTGGAAAGCTGTCGAAGTCCTCGATGAATGTTAGCCACCATCACCGGAAGAAGTGAGAGTTCCTTCTTGTATGCGAGCTGAACTGCTGGGAAGAGTACCTCCAAGGGCAAGGCGTCCCCAGACTGGTATGGAACCACGCACTTCTTCAACCAGATAGTAAGAAAGCCGGCAAGAAGAGTCATCGGCTGAATCGGTGTGGTCGCATGCCATAAGAAAGATCTGAACTTGGTCTTCGCAGGAAAGCCACCCTCAGGACTGCTGGTGGTATAGGAATGAGCATCAATCTTCTTCAGTAGATGGTTCACCTCTGAAGGAGTGAGTGGGGACAACTCACAAATATCCTCGCCAGAGCTGCTCTCCAAGTTCTTGAACAAATAGTTCGCGAACTGCTTCAGACTCACAGAGGCCTTCGTCCTCTTGGCTAAAGGCTCAGACTGCGCCAAAGCGATATGGTAATGGCAAGTGAGATCCCATAGAGTCTCGTAACGGTCGGGCATGCGATCCTTCAGCTGACTCAACTCATGACTGGAAGGGAAATACTCCTGGTATAACATCTGCCCCATGGTCAAGCCAGAAATCCTATGCATCTCATGAAGAGCCAAGCCCAACTCCCCCTGACGGGTCAGAAAAGTGTTCGAGTCTGGATTATATAACTCGAATAAAGCACAGAAATATCTCAAACTGACAGGCAGGCCATACATGGTGGCACGAACGGCGGTATACAAACCGCAAGCGTGCAACTCCTCGCCCCAGCGACTCAAGACGTATGTCGTCATGCGACTCCACCAAGACTTGTCCGAAGAGTGGACCCAACCATAAATCCTGTGACGAGTCGCAGGCATCTCCCGTCCTAGGGCAGCGAGGCGATTCCTCAAAGTCGAAGCAGTGGCGAGAAACTCGTTACGTGGTGGTGCATCCAGTCCCAACACTCCGGGATGCAATCCGGTGATGTGACTCCTGCTTGAACCAGGAGCTGCATGATGGGTGATATAGCCGCAATGGACGCTCTCATGATCCACTGTCAAACGCCACGACATCTCGCGCGTCACGGCCTGACACCTGAGCTCAGTCAACGAGCGATGTCGAGGAATTTCTAGCACGTATATGAAGCCATCGCCGGTCTTGTGAAGCCACTGCTCAGCGTCAATGAACACGGCTTCTGGGTCATCGACAGAATCACCAAATAGGAAATCGCTCTTCCGGAGAGGCTGGGTAGAGCTGGCGTCCTTCACAAAAGGAGCATCTGTGATTAGCTGGCGAATAGCTCGATGACCACCCTCCCTCACCACCTGGGCAACCTCAGTCGACGTGCCCAAAGCAAACTGAGGAGTAGCTGGAATAGGGGAAGGATTGTAAGAGGTCGAGTAATGCTCGCCACGACGCCCATAGACTGCGTGGGCTGAGAACGATCCAGAAGGGTACCCCACTGCAGAATAGACAATTAAACACGGGTTAGTCTCGGTTATAAAAGGAAATTGAACTCATCTTACAAATAGCTAAGATAGAGTCATTGCCCTATAAAGGGTGAGACGATTTGGCCACATTGTGCAATCATAAGATAGGGTGCATCGAGGATCCCTGCCTTATGAAGCGCAATACAGCGTCAATTCACCCCCTTTATTTTGAGATATGGTTTTGACCAAGCAAAACATATCTTTGAAGCGTCGATCCTCACCAAGGAGAATCAAGG
>BQKN01061430.1:139266-175110 GCA_022839385.1 Asparagus kiusianus | reverse complement strand
ACTTGATTAGGTTTGCTGGGAGTTCCACTCTTAGAGCTCTGATCACCGATGTGGATTTAGAGACTCCTGCGGGTCTGGAACAGTTTGTCAAACCATCATTTTTGTTCGGAGACCATATATCTGCCGATGGGCAAGTTGGGTGCGTAGAGGACTCCCGGATGCTTCGGAGAGTCGATGATCGATTACTGTTCCTTCCTAGTATGAAGAGAATGTACCCACTTTCCTACTTCTTGAGTGTTGGTGGTCGCAGGGGTCTGGCCTTCGAACTTGTCAAAGAGAAGGAAAACGTATCGTTTGGATCTGGTCGATCCTCTCGTGTTCAAATTGGCGGGCAGCTCAAAGGTTTGAGACCCGGTAGATTTGAGAAGAAAGAACTTAGTCGGGAAGCGCCTCTTCCAGCGAACATGTTCATACGCCAGTTTCTTGCTTCTCGCGGGGAATTCCCTGCACAAGCTTTTCGTTCTCCAGGCTGGTTGTTCTCTGGAGAGGACGGCTGGTGGACTAGGATGGTGGATTTTGTCTTAGAGGAACTCAAGGAGCCTCTTGCTCAGTCTGGCCTTACGATATCAGTACAGGCTACGAGACGCGGGATTGTTCAGAACTATCCCTGCTTCTATGCTATGCTGGAGCGGTACAATCCGGATAGCTACACTTTCTTCACACCTGTTGGGGAGTTGGGATTTGCTCTCCACGAGATGCATGCGATATCGGGACTATCTTTTGGCCAAACGCCATATGAAGAATTTGTCCCCACCACTGAGGAACTATCCATTTTAAAGACTGCTCATCCGGAAATTTATGACACTTTTTGGGAATTAATGTGTCATTTCCATATCTGCGCTCAAGTCGCCGGAACACGCGGGAGTGGCCTTATGCATACCGCTTGGGCGGATTACTTATTTCAGAACTTGGGTCAGAAAGACTCTAAGGTGACCCGTCTTGCTGTCAACTCCGCTGGGAGTATTAAAGCCCGCATCAGGGCTACTCAGGCTGTTTATAAGAATCAACATTTAGAAGATGGGTTCGAAGCTGGCAGTGAGTTTGAGAGCTTTCATCATCAAGCCGCTACTCCCATTTCTGACATGGCACTCTTTGCTGGCTTCTTGATGCTATGGTTGAAATGGTGCGTTGTGCCGTCGAGACCAACAGAATCAATCTTGGTTGAGGTAGTTTATCCCGCTGTTCTCCTAACTTATGGGAAACCACTAAGTCTTCTCCCTGCAATGACGGGCTGCCTGCAGAGAGGCTTACGAGATTTGACCTCCGAACTCCTTGATGTCAAAGAGATGAATATTGCCGGGAGGAAAGTCTGGAAGACTTTTCAACCCCGTGTTCCCATGCCCTATACTTATCTAGTGGCTTAGTTCGTGCTGCATTGTCCCTCGTTAATGACGGGGATCGTGCATGACAATGAAACTTCTGTTCCTTTCATCCAGAGGCTTGAGTCGGCCACATGGACGACCGTGTATATAGTCCGGGCCAGACAACTCTTATCTCTGGAAAACAACTATGATCTTTTTTGCTGCCGCCCTTGTTTCGACGGGGCTGAAGAAGAAGGCCCGAAGTTTGGTGATGTGGTCTTTGAGGAATCCTCACTCTTAAACATGGGAACTTTCCAATGGCTTCTCGCCATCCGAGTGGGCTACTTGGTCCTTCGATTAGGCGAGAGATGCATAATTGAGCCTTATATCCCTTCGCGCTTCGCTCGACAATTTGGGTACGACCAGCTTTATGTTGGCAACCCTAACCCGCGATTAGCTCATATTAGAAATTTATATGAAGGGGCCCGTGCTTGGTATTTCTTCCTCGCCCGAGGAACCCATGCGCAATTCACTTTGCCTAGTTTGCCGCCTAGCTGCTCCACTGTGGCGGATTTTCGCGATTGGTTTGACAAGGCTTCTCAAATCCCAGAATATGATATATACACTTCGTGTATAAATGAAATCCGGGGGCTTTATAAGTCGAGAAGTGGTTCTGGCAGGACTCGATTACCGGGTATTGAGGATTATCTGTCCTGCGAACGAGAGGCAGCTGGAATCGAAGAGATCCCGAAGGAATTACCTGTTGCTAAACCCTTTGAAGAAGAGGACACTAAAGAAGTTTTCGAGAGTGCACCTCTTCCTAAGCCTCGCTCTTTGAGATCCTCAGGGAAGAAGGCTCTTACTGCTGATGAGGTTGCCCAGTATGATAAGAAAATACGCAAGCGGAAACCTACTGCAGCTAAGACTTCCAAAAAGTCCAAGTTGATGGGGGATGCCATCAAGTCGGCACATGTTGCGTCTCCTGAGGAGACAGAGGAGACCATACTCCCGGCTGCTCCTTCTGGTCCAGAAATAATGGCAGCTGGGCAGGGATTAACCATCCCGGATCCAGCACCAAGTATGCCCGAAGGGCCGTCTTCTGAAGCTGTCGACCGTCCCATTCGCACTGATTATGCGAATTGTTTTACTTATCCAACTGCTCCACCCCCAAGCTCGGAAACTTTAAGGAAGCTTATCGAACAACTAGAGCATTGGATGCAAATGACCATTGACGTCGTCAGTCTCGGGGATGTGAGTTTCAAGGTCTTTGAACCCCATCTGCTGGAGTGTGTTGCCAAAATTAGGGACCAGGGGAATATAGTATGGACCGAAAATTGTCGCGAGGGTATCATTATCTTGGAGTATGAGCTGGAGTTCCTTTCTATGCTGCAACGCGATGACATAGGACCAGAAGTGGATCAAGCTCTCTCTGAGGCTAAGGCTTTAAAAGCGCGACAGCAAGAGGTTCTCCAGAAGAGCTTATCCGAAGCAGAATCTCGTGTTGCTCACTTGCGTGAAGAACTTCTCCGGTCACAAGGCGACATGGGCAAACTTGCTATTGATCTCCGGGATAAAGCAACAGAACTTACTCGTGCTGGCGTTGAGACACCGCAAATAAATGCTCAACTCGCCGACGGTATGGAAATTTTCAAAGGGCTGGCTGGTTACTGTAACAGGCTCCTCGAAGGTTATTGCGACGAACTTGCCACCGCTGATAAAATTAGACGAGAGCTCGCAGCAGCAGCACCGAATGAAGAGGAACTCAAGAGCCAGATAACAGAAGAAGTCAAGAAGGCTCGTGAGGATAAAATATCAGCTTTAAAATCCAAGCTCAAGTCTTTTAAGCTGATGGATCCCAACGCCTAGGATTTGCACTTCTTTTTGCTAAGGAGTAATTGTGTATCGTTTTTACTTCGATCGTCTTCACCTTTGTACGTCAATTTGTAATATGGAATGAAAATGATATCATTTTAGTCTTCATTATCTCTTTTTGCTGAATTTTAATTCGAGACAACGAAGAATAAAACGAAAGTCATAAATGTAATGTTAATTTGGCATAAAACTGAAATTCTCTTCATTATTACTTAGAATAACTCCAGAAAGCTTCAATCGTCAGAGGTGTAATGTTAACATGACGATATACAAGACAAGAAACGTTACAATTTATTCCCAAAATGCATTATGAATAGGCAACCCCCAGTCCTACTCGGCTGAAATTTACAAGAACAAGAAGCGGGCTACATGATTTACGGAAAATATCTCTTAAGGAATTTCCCATTAATTGGCATCATGAGCCTGTCTCCTTTTTGATTGATAAGGCGATAAGCTCCACCTGAATAGACTGAATCTATTACGAATGGCCCTTCCCATTTAGGATTAAACTTCCCTTTGGTTTTGTGTGTCATCACCATGGGTCGTCTATTGGCCAAAACCAGATCGCCTTTCTTAAAAATCCGTTCCTTAACCTTTTTGTTGTAGGCTTTGGAAATACGAGCTTGATACAATTCGATCTGCTGCTGAGCCTTGAGTCGTTTGTCGTCTAAGGCTTCAAGTTCTTGCAGACGTCGTTGATGTTTTTCTTCTTCTGTTAATCCGGTTACAACCGCGATTCTCAGAGAAGGGATCTGAATTTCTAATGGCAATACCGCCTCACAGCCGTATACCAAGGAGAATGGTGTAGCTCTTGTAGGGGTTCTCACCGTTGTGCGGTAGGCCCACAGACATTCGCCGAGCCTTTCGTCCCAATCACGTCGACTCTTGGAAACAAATTTCTTGAGAAGTTTCACTATGGTTTTATTGAATGCTTCTGCAAGACCATTTGCCGGCGGATAATACGCCGTAGATGCAACACTTTGGATCCTGAATTTATCACAGAATCTCTGGAATCCGAAGCTGACGAATTGCGTCCCATTATCGTGAACTATTCGTCGTGGTACTCCAAAACGGTAGACAACGTGATGTTTGATGAACTTGATTACATTTGAAGTCTTGACTTCTTTTAACGGGACTGCCTCCGCCCATTTGGAGAAGTAATCGGTCACAGCCAGAATGAACCGGTGTCCCTTGGACGTCGGAGGGGAAATCGGTCCTACAATATCCATACCCCACATTTCGAAAGGCCAGGATGCCGACGTGGGGTGTAGATTTCCAGGTGCTTGGTGGATAAAATCCCCATGAATCTGACATGCGTGACAATGTTTAGCATAGTCAACCGCATCTGAAAACATTTTCGGCCAATAATAACCGATTCGTCGGAGGCGATCTCCTAATTTAGCTCCGGGCTGATGAGCTCCACACAACCCGTCATGAGCCTCTTTGAGAGCCTCCTTCGCTTCATTTCGGGAAAGGCATCTAAGTAAGACTCCATCGTGTGATTTGCGATACAGGACTTGAGAAACTGCATCGTAATAGAATCGGAGGGCTTTTCGTTTGATAGAAGCCGCTTCCTTAGGATCATCGGGCAGAATTCCATACAGGGCATAGTCGATGTAGGGGAACCGCCAATCCCTAGCTTCAAACTCCATAAATGCCGTACAGACTTCTCCTGACGTCGTCTCGTCTGGGTCTTCTTCCATGGGGATCTTGGAAAAGCATAGTCTCCGTCCCATGACTGGAATCGTTGTTTCAACTTCTGGTGGCAGTGCTAATGAAGTTGCCAAGGAGGCTAAAGCATCTGCATACGCATTCTGAGCTCGTGGTACATATTCGATGAAGAAACCTTCGAACTTTTGAGCTTGTTCTAGCACCGCGAAGTAGTATGGGATCAAATCCTCATGACGTACTTCGTATTCTCCTCGGACTTGATTAACGATTAGCTGAGAGTCACCGTAAGCTTCGAGGTTCTGAACATTAAGTTCTTCGGCACATTGCATTCCTAATAGCAGAGCATTATACTCCGCTACATTGTTGGTGCAAGGTTCGATTAGGGAGAATCCTCTTGGGATTACATGACCATTCGGAGAGACTAGTACTACTCCTACTCCCGCAGTGATTGCTCCATGAGGGTTTGCTCTAGACGCGCCGTCGAAGAATAACTTCCATACTTGAGTAGCTTCCTGGATGACGCAAGCTTCAGCGACTTCGTCAGGTAATTCTTCATACAACTTAGACGTTCCCGATACTGGGTGATCGGCTAAGAAGTCTGCCAATGCTTGACCCTTAACCGCCTTTTGAGGCATGAACTGCATGTCGTATTGTGACAAGAGAATAGCCCACTTTGCTAGTCGACTATTCAGAGATGATGGTTTCGTCATCAGAACTCTCAAGGGATTCACCTTAGAGATGACCTGAATGGTTTGTCCAACTAGGTAATGTCGCATCTTTTGAATTGCGAATACCAAGGCGAGACATTCTTTTTCGACCGGATTGTACCGGTGTTCGGCTCCCATCATAGTCCTGCTCAGGTAATAGATGGCTTGCTCTTGACCTAGATCGTTATTTTGGGCTAATAAGGCTCCAAGAGAATGGTCCATGGCCCTCACATATAACAAGAATGGTTTTCCTGATATCGGGGCCACGAGAACTGGCGGTTGAGTGAGATATCTCTTAATCTCCTCAAATGCTCTTTGACACTCAGCGTCCCAAACAAAGGATATCCCTTTCTTCATGAGTTTAGAGAAAGGTTGGCAGTGCCCCGAAAGATTGGATATGAACCTCCGGATGTAGGCTAGTCTACCTTGCAAACCTCTGAGCTCTTTGAGATTCTTCGGAGGTGGCATGTCTTGGATGGCACGCACTTTCTCTGGATCTAGAGAAATTCCCTTGGACGTGACAATAAATCCCAGGAATTTTCCACTTGACACCCCGAGAAATGATTTTGTAGGGTTCATCTTCAGCTGATGTGTCCGCATGATTTCGAACATTGTCCTCAAGTCTGCAAGATGATCACCTTTATGTTGGCTTTTCACTGCTATATCATCAACGTAGCACTCGATCTTCTTTCGCAGATGCTCATGGAAGATTGTGTTCATTGCTCGTTGATAAGTTGCACCTGCATTTTTCAGGCCGAAGGGCATCACTGTGTAGCAATACACCCCCAGCGGTGTTCTGAACGCGGTATGCTTCTCGTCGTCTGGGTGCATCTTGATCTGATTGTACCCAGAGAATCCATCCATGAAAGACATTCTTTCATATCCGCAGGTGTTATCGATCATAACATCTGTGATAGGAAGCGGGAATTCGTCCTTCGGACAAGCTGCATTAAGGTCGCGAAAGTCAATGCATATCTGGACCTTACCGTTTTTCTTGGGAACTGGAACAATGTTGGCCACCCAGTCCGGGTGTTGTTCCTCCCTAACGAAACCTGAGTCTATAAGATTTTTAACTTCTGACTCAATTGATTCCATGATCTCTGGACGAAACCTGCGTTGTTGTTGTTTAACGGGTTTTGCATCCGGATCGATGTTGAGACGGTGCACGGCCACCTTCGGGTCAAGGCCAGGCATATCTTTATAATTCCAAGCAAAGACATCTATATATTCTCGGATGAGAAATATAAGGTCTTCTTTTTCGGATGATGACAGGTCTTCAGCTATAAAGATAGGTTTGGGGTCAGACTCGTCTCCCATATTGACCTGGATCACCTTATCTTCAGTGGGTGGTTCGCGTTGTTCGAAGCGCATATCCCACAAGATGTTAAGACGCTTGATCCAAGGATCGTCGGTTGATTCGACTAACTCTTCATCACCCCCTGCATCTTCATCAGGGTGACTGGTTGAAGCCATGTTTACAGTCAGACCTTTAAAGAAAGGTCCAACACTGACATCGGATTCCCAGGAAGATGTTCCAGATGAATGATCTTGACGCAGATAATTACTGATGTCATTTTCTGAGGCAGGGGGAGTTGTGACATAACCTAAGCCCCTTCCAGTTTTTTGATAATAATCTGGAGGCTTTCCTATAGGAGTTAGAGACATTCGGATCGGGGTTCATCTACCTTTTCCGAAATTCAGACCCTGTTTCTCATTAAAGTTATACCCCATTCGTTTCATTAAGTGTATAGAATTGGGTTCATGGTAATGGAATTTGGGGCTTCCGTCGTTTTCTTCCGAACTTCCTCGTTTGAGTTGTTCGGGTTTGACTTTACCAAAACAGATCGGCTTCTGCCCCTTCCTTTTGGACGGGACTTTGAAGAAAGCCTTCTGCACATCTTCTGCTTCTTCATCCGAGGCGAAGGATGACTTGAGAGGCAAAGCAAATGATGCCTTCGTGCACAGTGTATGCCATGGGTCAATACCTGCATTAGAATTATTCTCTACTGATTCATTACTAGAGGACACATCAGGCAAGTACGCTAAAAGAAAATCTTCATTAATGCACCACTCGCCCTCGCTCGGTACATTATTATTTCCCTCATCTTGACCCATAACATCTAAGTTCAATTCCCACGGACAATCTTCATCAGGATCTGGTTCAATGTCGGCTTCATTGCCACTGTCCGCGTCTTCTTTCTCCTGGGATTCCAGGTAGAAAACCGAGTCCGTGTGAAAGTTTTCCACCCCTCGGAAGGGATACTTTTCTGCAATTAGAGTTCGGACTTCTCCTTCATCATTGGCATATTTCATGACCTGATGTAGGGTAGACGGGACAATGCGGTTTGCATGTATCCAGGGTCTTCCCAACAATAAATTGTAGGAAGTGTCCGCGTCTATGATGTAACATGTCACCTCGGACTTGAGGTCTCTAATTTGACATCTGAGCTTTATCTTCCCGAGGGGTCGAGTGCTGTTTGCATTGAACCCGAAAATGGTAGTCTGTGTAGTGTGTAACCTGTGCAGAGGGATCCCTAAGACCTGCATGACCCTATAAGGCATGATGCTGAGTGCGGAGCCTGGGTCAACCTGGACACGACTGATTTCGGAAGATCCGATATACCCTGTGTAATACAAAGGTCTGTCATGTTTGTGTTTAACCTGCATATCTTCTTGAGTGAACGATATACAAGGTAAACTTCTTGAAGCTTGCAGACATTGCCGACAAGTTTGATCTTCAGAAACTTCGGGAATTGGAGCAACTTGTGTGATGAAGCTTTCTGTATTCTTCAAAGCTTCAATTAGAGCTTCTTTGGTAGTTTTTGACAACTTTAAGAGCTCATATAGTGTAATTCTGGCCGGTATGTTGGCCAGCTGTGCCATGACATTGAATTGAAATGGAGCACTCGATTCTCCGGAGTCCTGGTGGAGATTTCTGTTGAACCGGAGTTCCTTTTGCTTCCCTTTATCGGCAGGCTTCTTTGGCACAGAACCCCCAGCGTCTTGGGGTTGTTCTTCAGTTTCTTGAGGGTTCTGGTTGTAGTCCTTCAAGTAAGTCTTCCCTGACCGAGTGTCGGGGTTGCCTTCTGGATATGCCGCTAGAACAATCCTCTCATCTTCTGAGTCGGTAAGCGGTTTGAGCAAATCATCGTTCTCATTAACAGAGGGGCTAATCATGTTGGATGCCTTAGCCTTTCCTCTTTTCTTCTTGGACGAGGTGTTCGTCCACTGTTGATCTCCGACCAAATCAGGATGAACCCACATGATCTCCCCTTTTGGAGTGGTGAGGGGTACCAGTCCCTTGTCTTTCTGACTATGCAAGTCAGTATTCTTCAAGTGCATCTCACCCTTATGGATGGGGACCACGCCATCTGCGGTTGTCACTGGGGGGAAGTCACCGAACTGCACTGCTATCATGTTGGTAGACACCGTCTTTTGCTCAGGCTTCAGAGTGAGCACTTTAGCGTCCACCAAATTTTGGAGAATATCTTTAAAGATGTAACATCTCCGGGTAGGATGACCCAGGAATCTGTGGTAGCGGCAGTAATTAGGGTCATCTACCTTCCCTGCTTCATCCGGCTTCCTGATTTCAGGAAGCTGTAGTTTGTTATTCTTCCGCAACAGCTGGAACAAGGTGTCCACATGCTCCTCCTTGAAGGAATATTGTTTGGGCGCTTTTTGCTTATTAAGCGTTTTGCCCTGATTCGTGGGAGGCGGTACTCGTGTGTAATCAGCTGCTAAGGTCTCTTTTCCTTTAGACCGTTGGGCATTGTTCTGATTACGTTGCTGTTGTTGTTGTTGTTGCGGTTTGGGCTGTGCAGCTTCTTCGGCTTTCACCCGAGCGACAATTTCCTCAGCTTGTTCTCCTTGGGACACCAGTTGCCTCCAGGAACGACATTCCGCTACCCCCATCTGGGCAAGGAGCTGCGTCTGCAGGTTGTGCCTGCAAGTTTCAACCAATGTTGATTGAGTCATACCTGAGGGGCATCGTAATGCCATGCTGCGGAACCTCTCTACGTAAGCCTTGATAGACTCTCCTTTCCTCTGTTTAGTGGCAAGAAGAGTCGGGACCGAGACCTCAGTGTCGTCCTCGAAGAACCTGGCTAGGAAAAGTCTTTCCAAATCTACCCATCTCTGAATAGATCCAGCAGGCAGCTTCATAAACCATTCAAAGGCCACCCCTTTAAGGGTGCCGATGAACAAGCGTGTCAGGATAGCATCATTTTCTACTACATCTCCAGTTTGAGATTTGAAGTAGTAGATGTGCTGATTTGGTGATCCCGTGCCATCGAAGGGTTGCAGCGTAGGGGCTTTGAACTTCGGTGGGTATGGAGCTATATCCCACTCAGCAGGATAAGGTCTCACCACTCCTTCTTCACGGAGCTCACTTCTGTTAGCGATTGCATTGAGGCGAGCCTCCAGTTCATCCATCTTAGTGGACTGAGGATGTAGTTCTCTTTCCACCTCCTTCTCACCTTCAGAAGAGGATTCTAGGTTGTGAGTCTCACGATCTGAATGTTCATGAGCCTTTTGCTTTCCCTTTGACGTTGTCCTTCGGGAAGATTCGGGTTTTTGGCCTTTTTCTGCTAGAAGCTGGGCCAGCATATCCTTTAACTGGAGAAGTGTCTCCTGTTGCGCCTGGAGTATGACGTGATGTTCGTCTACTCTTTTGGCTATGTCTTCGGGGTTCCCTGTCATGTGGGCAGAATCTTCCCGTGCTCCAACAGAACTGGAAGATTGAGATTCGGCTATTGCCGAATGTTCATCACTTGTTGTAACGCCTCTGGCTAACTTTTGATAGTCAACCGGGCGAATAGCTCCTGTCCGAGTCCGAGTATTCCGATATACTCCTTCGAACTGGTCACAAATTTCCCTAACAGTTGGAGAATGGCTTCTTTGTGACTCGTCAGAATCAGAATGTGAAGCTCTTCCTCTCCCAATCATGTTGATAGTGACCTCCAGATATTCAATTTCAGAGGCTTTCTTCTGTCGTCGTTGTCGCTTGGGAGGCCTAACGACACTTGTTAATCTGTTGAACACCGATTGTCTAGGCGTAGGTGAACAACAGCTGCATTCGGAGAGGACAGCGGAAATGAGCCGCTCACACTGACATGAATGGGCCGCTTGCTGTGTTGGCCTTCCTCTTGACAGTAGTTCACGCAAGTCAGAGACCTGGGAACGGCTTTGTGAAGGTGGAGATGGAACCCCCTGCCTTTGAATGGGTTGGACATGAACATTAAATCCATGCCGTCCTTTTTGAACCTGACGGACCGTGTCATGTTCTTGAAGCGAAGCATGAAGGTCGCGCTTTGGTTTATAAACACGAGGTCGAGGCCTGTGTTTTACTGATGGAACAGATCCTTGTGGATCTTGTCCCGATTGAACACACACTTGTGGTGTGCGTTTTGATGTTGAAACAGACCCCTGTGGATCTTGTTTTGGTTGAACGCACACTTGAGGTGTGCGTTTTGATAATGAAACAGACCCCTGATGGTCGTTCTTTGTTTGAACGCACACTTGTGATGTGCGTTTGGTTGATGACCCAGACCCTTGAGGGTCAGGTTTTGTTTGAACGCACCCTTGAGGTGTGCGTTTAGATGATTGAACAGACCCCTGGGGGTCTGGTTTTGACTGAACGCACGGCTGTGGTGTGCGTTGGAATGGTTGAACGTGCCTTTGGGGGTCACGTTTTGGGACGCACTCTTGAGGTGTGCGTCTGGGTTGAACAACGCGCCATTGAGGGTCGCGTTTGAGCTGGATAACCCGAGGCTCATAGTCGGGTTCGTTGCCACGAAGTGTGCGTTCTGGAGGAGAAACGCAGGGTTCGGGCAAATTTTCAGAAACGCAGTTCTTGCGTTGGGCCGAAGTTCGGCTATTCCGCAGATATGCTCGCCGCATGGATCTTCTCCTCCGTCGAGCGGCGTTTTACTTCGCTTGTTTCAACGCCTTGGCCGCAGCGTCGTCGGCGTTGATTGGGCTTTCCTCCGACATAGGTCTCTTTTGACCTATTATGTGCCGTAATGATACGGGGGAGGAATCTTCAACTCGCAGAGCGAGTTTAAGGTCTTGGCCAAAAGAGAGGGCTCTCTTTGGCATCTCAGCAGCAGTGGTGACCTCCTTAGAGGTCTTGTGGGTATCACGCCTAGCTTTAGGGCTAAGCGACCCAGAGGAGAGAACCTCCTCGAACTTGGCTTGGTCGAACTCTACGACGAGAGTTTCGACGGTGGTTCCGGTGAGGTGGACGTCGGATTGCGCCATCACTTCCTCATCAGAGAAGCTAGTCCCCAGCGGAGTCGCCATCTTTTGTTTGTTGGAAATTTGCAGTAAAAAGACAAGAAAGAAATGTTGATTTGTATTCTCTCAAAATCAATTACAAATTGAATTCCGATTACAAAAGAGAAGAGAACGAATTTGGTTCTCTCCTTTGTTTAGTTCTGGGTTCTTCTTGGTAGCGATGGAATGCTTCCTTCGATTGATCGCGTCGAACTTGCTCTCCGTTGACGATCCGACCGTACTATCTCACTGGAACAATTGACTTGTTTGATGAATTCGGTTTAGAACTCTCGATGAGTATAAAGAACTCGGAACGAGTTGAGAACTCTGAAGAGAGTTGTTGAAAACCGAATAACTGGTTTGATATGATTAACTTACGTCGCAAGCTTAATCACAAACTCTTAAATGAGTTTCAGAACTCAGAGTGAGTTGAAACTCTGTAACAGAGTTGTTAGAACCGAAGATTCGGTTAATAGCCAAGTTGATTCTCCACTAATGGAGGGATTCTCTGAGATTTGATGATCTCCAAAAATCTCCCTCTTCGTGTTGTTGAACTGCCGAGATTTGTTGACCTTAGGCGGTTTTTGATGCCAGCTCCTTCAACCTTCTACGGTTTTGTTGCTGAAACCGATCAGCCAACCAAAAATCATCAACCCCCCCTACCTCAGTTGAGTAAGTCGGTTATTTATAGAGAGATTAGGGCGTAACCAACCCCTCAATCTGCTCCTGAATGAGCGAAAATCCCTCAGAACGTGGGATAACGGTTTTAAAGCCGTTCGCCTGCGTGTTTGAACGAGTCATACGCTTGATCTGGCGTTATGGGCCTTAACTCTGCGTCTGAGGGTTGAGACGCAGAGTTAAACCTTTTGACAAAGGTTGAAAACGCACAGGCCGCATGCGTTCTAGAATTAGAAACGCACAGGTCACTTGTGCATTCAACTCTGCGTCAAGAATTTGGGACGCACAGTTGAGTTTGTTAAAGAACGCACATTAAGTATGCGTTTTGGTGATTTTAACTCTGCGTTGCAGAGTTAAGTATCTGTTGGCGAACGCACAGGATATGTGCGTTTGGAATTTGAGAAACGCAGGAATTAACTCTGCGTTTAAGAGAGGTTGTTGACTTGTAACCTCGTCTATTATGATATTGCAAAGGTCATTGCTTATTGATCTTTGCCTGTTATAAGGTATGGGAGTCGTCAAATTGTAACTCTCACCATCGATTGTGAAGGCCACTAAATAGAATTTTCATCTGCTGTCGGAAGCGTCGTCAAATTGTAACTCCTTTCGATCTGTGTGAAAAGTCTTCTATTTGCAACTTTCGATTATCGGCACGTAAGCTATTTGATTGTAGCTTTCGTTGTGAGAGCTAGACGGGAATCAACATCCATAGTGTCTTCTGGATGAATATTTGCCCACAGCTCTCTACCAAGTAACTCACGAGCTAAATTCAACCTTTTATTTCTAAAATCATTACACTGCTCATTAACAAGCATGTCACAGCCATCAAAATCAATCATCTCAGAAATGAAGTCATATTTGTGGCGATTGCGGAGTTGCAGATGCAGTGATTAGGAAGTCGTCTGATTGTGACTTCCATTATCGGAGCTTGGTAGGGATCAGCTATTCATTGTAATTTTTAGACAGCCTACAACCGGTACGGTCGACCGATATAAGAATTGAAATTTCGGTCGACCGTACCGGTCGACCGATGAGTTTCTGGAAAATATCCTGAACGCATGGCTCAGGGGGCGGTCGACCGGACCGGTCGACCGCTTTCTGACATCCAGCTGAAAACAGGTTTTTGTTGAGTTTGAAATATTTGCAAAATATTTGTTTGACATCTGAAAATTCTGAAACTTTGTAAAATGTTTTAAATACTTAAAAACAAACTGTTTGGAAAAAGAATTTTGCAGATAGGTCCTCAAACATGTGAAAAATAAGGTTTTGTGAAAAACGCTTAAAAACTTAAATACGAAAACATGTGTGTGAGTCCCAATAGCTTCAAGTAAATATATTAACTCTTTGCCTACATTCTAGCACTAGAGAGAAACATAAAAGAAAGCTAATACCCTCATATATAAGGCAATACTTGAGCTTTGATTAGCTTGAATCGGATGAAGCTTTTTGTATGACTTTGTTGTTCTTGAAATAACATTGCTTCATCTCTTGGCCTCCTCCTCCTTTAGATATCATCTTTGTAGCATATATTCCATCCATCCTCCTTTAATGGCACTAACGAGCTTGATAAATAGGATTACTACATTTTCACTCAATAAGCCATTAGTACCGATAATGGTGGTTGTAAGAACATCATCAAAACATAAGGGCTAACAATCTCCCCCTTTTTGATGATGACAACCAACCATTATAAGAGCAAAAAGAAAAATAGCTTATAGATAGTGCTCCCCCTATCTATGAGCTCCCCCTAAGTATATGCAACAATTGAGGAGATATTTCTCCCCCTTTGTCACCATCAAAAATGGGGAAAAGAAATACAAAATGCAACTAAACAAGCACGCAATGTAGAACTTTCACATAGTGCATAAGCCCAAACCATTTCTTATGCGACAAAAATCATCCTCTCCAAGAGGCTTAGTAAATATATCCGCTAGTTGAGATTTTGTGTCAACAAATACTAGGGATACATTTTGTTTCTCTACATGATCGCGTAAGAAATGATGGCGTACATCAATATGTTTGGTTCTAGAATGCAAAACCGAATTTTTAGAAATATTTATGGCACTTGTGTTATCACAAAAGATTTGAATATTTTGGAAATGCAAATCATAATCAACTAAACTTTGTTTCATCCACAACACTTGTGCACAACATAAGCCGGCGGCAATGTATTCCGCTTCCGTAGTGGATAATGCAACGCAATTTTGTTTCTTGGAAGCCCAAGAAACAAGGGAGTTTCCTAAGAATTGGCATGTTCCACTAGTACTCTTGCGGTCTACCTTACATCCGGCAAAGTCGGCATCACAAAAGCCATATAAATCAAAAGAAGTGCTTCTTGGATAAAACAAACCAAGGTCAAAAGTACCATTAACATATTTAATGATCCTCTTAACCGCAATTAAATGAGATGCTTTAGGAGATGCTTGAAAACGTGCACATGCACACACACTAAACATAATATCGGGTCTACTAGCGGTAAGATAAAGAAGACTACCTATCATACCTCGGTATAATTTTTGGTCCACGTCTTCACCGCTTTCATCCGCATCAAGCTTAACACTAGTGCTCATAGGAGTAGGCGCATGCTTAGAATTCTCCAACTTGAATTTCTTCACTAGTTCCTTCGCATACTTGCTTTGTGAAATGAAGATCCCATCCTTAGTTTGCTTGACTTGGAGCCCGAGAAAGAATGTAAGCTCTCCCATCATACTCATCTCAAAATGATCCTGCATAACTTTAGAAAAGTCCTTGCACAAGGATTCATTAGTAGCACCGAAAATAATGTCATCCACATATATTTGAACTAGAATGAAATCATTTTTCCTTTTTCTAACAAAAAGAGTGTTATCAATTGTTCCTTTTGAAAAACCATTTTCAACAAGAAAACTAGAGAGGCGAGCATACCAAGCTCTAGGAGCTTGTTTTAACCCATATAATACTTTTTGTACCCGGTAAACATGATTTGGAAACTCATGATCAATAAAACCGGGGGGTTGCTCAATATACACTTCCTCTTCAATAAAACCATTCAAGAAAGCACTTTTAACATCCATTTGAAAAAGTTTGAAATTTTTAAAGCTAGCAAAAGCCAAGAACATCCTAATTGATTCCAACCTTGCAACCGGTGCAAAGGTTTCATCATAGTCTATGCCCTCCTCTTGATTGTATCCTTGGGCAACCAAACGAGCTTTATTCCTAATAACAATGCCATGTTCATCAAGTTTGTTTCTAAAAACCCATTTTGTACCAATAATACTAACATTGTTAGGTCTAGGAACTAACTTCCAAACTTCATTTCTTTGAAAATTGTTTAATTCTTCATGCATAGCCAAAACCCAAAATTCATCATTCAAAGCATCATTAATCCTTTTAGGTTCTAGTTGAGATAAGAAAGCGATATTACCACACTCACTCAAGGCTTTTGAGCGAGTAATAACTCCTTTTGAAGGACTCCCAATGATTTGCTCCTTTGGATGATTTGATGTAAATTTCCAAGCTTTTGGAGGTTCAACTTGATCTTGAGCATTTGAGCTATCTACATCTTTTTGAGCTTCTATAGAGGGAGTATCATTGATTTGCAAGAAGTCCAATCCTTCCTCAAAATCATCATCATCATCTTGCCTAGGTAAGACAACTTAAGAAGCAATATTAGTCTCATCAAAAGTAACGTTTATAGACTCTTCAACAACAAGACTTCGTTTATTGAAGACCCTATAAGCCTTACTTCGTGGTGCATAACCCAAGAAAATGCCAACATCAATTTTGGAATCAAATTTATCATGGTGATCCTTTGTATTTAAAATGAAATATTTGCAACCAAAAACACGAAAATATCCAATAAAAGGAGTTTTTCCATAATAAAGTTCATAAGGAGTTTTCTTGAGCTTTGGTCTAATCAAAACACGATTTAAAACATGGCAAGCCGTATTGACGGCTTCCGCCCAAAAATATTTTGGTAAATCAAAAGAATTTAACATAGTGCGTCCCATCTCTTGTATGGTGCGATTTTTCCGTTCAACAACACCATTTTGTTGTGGTGTTCTAGGAGCGGAAAACATATGAGTTATACCATGATGAGCACAAAAATCATAGAAAAATTCATTTTGAAATTCACCACCATGATCACTTCTAATTTTAACAACTTTCAAATCTTTTTCATTTTCAATTCTTTTAACATGATTAACAAACTCTTCAAAACAATCATTTTTCTTTGCAAGAAATATTGTCCATGTAAAACGAGAGAAGTCATCAATAATCACAAAAACATAATGTTTACCTCCAAGAGAGGTAACACGCATAGGACCAAATAAATCAAGATGAAGCAATTGTAAAGGTTTAGAAGTTGATACCTCATGGATGGATTTGAAAGAGGATTTTGTTTGTTTACCTTTAGCACAATCCTCACAAATTGTATCTTTTATGAAGTGCAAGTTAGGTAGCCCTTTCACAAGGTTCTTCTTGGACAATTTTGAAATCAATTCCATATTTGCATGTCCAAGTCTCTTGTGCCAAATCCAAGGATTTTCATCAATAGCCACAAGACACTTCACATCTTGATTCACTAACTCATTCATCTCAAAAATATAAACATTAGACTTGCGATTTGCAATAAAAACGATTTTTTCATTCATACTAATGATGCATTTATCCGGTTTAAACGAAATATCAAAACCTTTATCACTTAGTTGACTAATACTAAGAAGATTATGATTTAAGTCACTTACTAAATAAACATCTTTAATTATGGGTGAGGGTTTCTTACCAATTGAACCGATACCGATGATTTTACCTTTCTCACCACCACCGAAGGAGACATTGCCTCCTTCAATCCTTGATAGGGTTGCAAATAGTTCTTTGTTGCCCGTCATATGATGTGAGCAACCACTATCAAGGTACCACATCTCCTTACGTCGTTGTCGTGACGTCCCCTACAAAAGAAGAGGACGAAGGTGTAGTAGCTTTAGGTACCCATGTCTTGGGTCCTTGGTGGTTAGTAGTTTTGGTACCTTTGGGTACCCATATCAAACCATAAAAATCTTCATTGTCTTTAACTCTACAATGAGTAGAAATATGTCCATGTCTCATGCAATAAGTGCATACAAAATTTCTTTTGTATGTACGGATGTTAGAACCATGAAACCTATTTCTACCATGATGATTATAGTTGTCATGAACATGAATGGGTCTAGTCCTACAACCCTCAATTTCTAATCTTTCAATTTTTGATCTTAATTGCTTGTTCTCGAAATCGAGATCTCCTAGCAATTCATCTTTTAGAGCAAGAGAGGTTGTTAGTTGTTCAAGCTTAATATCACAAGAGGCATGCAATTTTTTGAAAGAAGAGTATTCTTTAGACATACGTTTAAATTCAAAGTTCAACTCTTCTAATGCCATAGCTATGTCACATTGCATATAGAAAGATTCACTTTCGGCCTCGGATATTACCTCATGTTCATTTGCCATGAAACAAACATTTGGGTCATGAAGAGCAAGTTTGGCTCCCTCATCATCGCTATCCGAATCACTTGGTTCGGATTCTTCCCATCCGGCATACATAGCCTTCTTCTTCTTGTACTTCATGTACTTCTCTTTGAGCTTGGGGAAATCCTTAGCGATGTGACCCGGTTCATTGCATTCAAAACATTTACCTACACGAGAGGAAAACTTGTTGTTAGATCGAGGATTAAATTTCTTGTTCATTTTTATAAGTCTAGAGATTCTTCTAGAGAGATGAGCCACTTCTCTAGAAAAATCTACTTCACTCTCCGATGACGAAGATGAGTTGTCACTAGCTCCTTTGAGAGCTATGGTCTTCAACTTTGGTGACGGCTCCTCAACTTCACGTGATGGCACTTCCTCCTTCTCCTTTCCTTTGAGCTTCTTCTCATGCACTTTGAGCTTTCCAATAAGACTATCAAGGGCTAAGGTAGTGAGGCCATGAGCTTCCTCAATGGCCGTAGCCTTGGGCTCCCAAGCCGGAGTCAAGGAGCGAAGTATCTTGTAGTTCATTTCTTGAATGGATAGTTGCTTATCTAGACCATGTAATTCATTGATGATATTAGTAAAACGGGAAAACATAGCATCAATGGATTCATTAGGAAGCATTTTGAATAGCTCATAATCATGCATAAGCCCACTAATCTTAGACTCCTTAACTTGAGGTGTTCCCTCATGTGTGACACATAATTTTTGCCAAATTTCGTATGCGGTTGCACACGTGGAAACTCTATTGTATTCATTTGGGGAAAGACCACAAATTAAGGCGTTCATGGCCTTAGCATTGAGATTGGCAAGGTGCCTTTCATCATCGGACATGTTCTCAACTTTTGATTTCTCTACATACTTCTTTTCAATAAGCCCTAGGATGTCAAGGTCAATACAACGAAGATATATTCTCATCCTAGCTTTCCAATAGGCAAAATTACTTCCTGTGAAGAGAGGAGGTCTAGTTGTGGATTGTCCTTCTAACATATGCATATTCAAAGAACCCTCCATTAGATCTTTTCTCTAAGGTGATTAAACCAAAAATTAATATAGAGACCAAGCTCTGATACCAATTGTTGGACCCTAGAGGGGGGGTGATTAGGGTCAAAAGGCTCTAATATGCAAATTTAAACATACAACAAGCAATCCACAGGAATTAAAAACAAACACAGTAAATGAGAAAGGGTTAGGAATCGTTATCCTTGACGCGCGATGTGTTAACGAGGTTCGGCCCTCTGGCCTACGTCCCCGCTCCCCACTCTCGAGGAGAAATCCACTATCCACACCCGGTTTGGAAGCCGGAACTTCGTCTACACAGCGATCCCACACGATCTCTCTCACCACACAGTTTGATCTCAATAGATCACTCCCTCACAGTAGATCTTGCTCAAGATCTCAACCACACAGCAGAAAGAAATAAGCAAGAACTCTCTTTTACAAAGCTCCTATGGCAGAGAGAACAAATTACTGAAGCTGGGAGGTGAGCTCACACAAAACCACAGAGAAGAAAGCAGCAGACTGATTTGAAAATTTTTCTCAGCACAAACAGAAAACTCTCTGGTTTTTTCAAACGTTAAGCTCTAGGAAGAAGATGAAGCAGCTGGGGGGTTTTATAGAAATGATATAACCATTTTGAAAACATAACCCAATCTTCCTGTTAAGGAAGTTAATCTCTTTTTCAGAGTGTTGCCTCAGACTGAGCCAAGCACCAAAGAGTGAAAGCACAGCGACCGAGGCAAAAACGACCGTTTAATAAAAAATCTCATTGACGGAAGAAAACAACTGAGCGGTCGTCCGAAATGCCATTCGGTCTACCAAAAGTTCACGTCGGTCGACCGATAAAACACGTCGGTCGACCGCGAGCTGCTTCTAAAACTGAGAAAACAAGGCAGAGCCAATTCGGTCGACCGGTACGGTCGACCGATATAAGAATTGAAATTTCGGTCGACCGTACCGGTCGACCGATGAGTTTCTGGAAAATATCATGAACGCATGGCTCAGGGGGCGGTCGACCGGACCGGTCGACCGCTTTCTGACATCCAGCTGAAAACAGGTTTTTGTTGAGTTTGAAATATTTGCAAAATATTTGTTTGACATCTGAAAATTCTGAAACTTTGTAAAATGTTTTAAATACTTAAAAACAAACTGTTTGGAAAAAGAATTTTGCAGATAGTTCCTCAAACATGTGAAAAATAAGGTTTTGTGAAAAACGCTTAAAAACTTAAATACGAAAACATGTGTGTGAGTCCCAATAGCTTCAAGTAAATATATTAACTCTTTGCCTATATTCTAGCACTAGAGAGAAACATAAAAGAAAGCTAATACCCTCATATATAAGGCAATACTTGAGCTTTGATTAGCTTGAATCGGATGAAGCTTTTTGTATGACTTTGTTGTTCTTGAAACAACATTGCTTCATCTCTTGGCCTCCTCCTCCTTTAGATATCATCTTTGTAGCATATATTCCATCCATCCTCCTTTAATGGCACTAACGAGCTTGATAAATAGGATTACTATATTTTCACTCAATAAGCCATTAGTACCGATAATGGTGGTTGTAAGAACATCATCAAAACATAAGGGCTAACAGAGACGACGAGCAGCAGATTCGAAGAATCCAGTTTTCAGCTCATGAGTCGACTCATACATGTACATGAGTCGACTCATCATGTTGAGTCGGCTCATGCCTTTCATGGGTCGACTCATGAAACCCAACCATTTTGTCAAAAATCTCTGACCAGTCGACCTACGGGCTTATGATCGACCCATGTGTCATGAGTCGACTCATCTCTGAAGGAAATTCATGCTAAATACATGCAAAATACGCAACAGAAGACTATATGTATAATTATGCTATGGATGTAGAGAGCATGAAATACATAATAGGACCATCCTAATTAAATCTAACATAATTCCTATATTAAAGAGAGCATTCAAGAGTTAGAAAGTCATACTTTCGAAGCGTGATTCGATGGAAGATCGAACAACCCTTAGCTCTTGCTCCTTGTAGTAGAAAATCTCCTCGTAGTGGATCTCCAAGTCTTCAAGTAGGCTTGATAAAATCGGAGTCTTCTTGAGACACAAGGTAAGATATCCACCCGAGGGTACTATAAAATCCTACTACTTCCTCTTACTCAAGATTGCTAGAATTTAGTAAGAGAGGAGCTCTCTTTTATTCTCTTATGGGAAAAAAACCACTTAACCAATTTTTCATTAGCATTTCCATAAGAAAGAGAGCTCATATTTATAGAGTGAAATGTGTTCATGACATGAATGACTCATCCTATGAGTCATGCAATGAATCATCAAATATCAATGATTAATCTAGTGAGTCATGCAATAAATCATCTTATGAATCATTACATTTCAAAACCATGTGCTAATAAACCATGTGCTCAAACCATACCACTAAATGACTCATCTCATGACTCATTATACATGGTATGTGTATTTCATAAATGAGAATATCAAATCAATATTGTATTTCATAAATACGATATTTTGTAATTTTCCAATCATTGATTAATAAGTCATCATATGACCAAAAAGTCAATGAGTTGACCAAAAGTCAACTGTTGACCAAAAAGTCAACTAGTTGACTAAAAGTTAACTTTATAGGAAAAATACTAGAATTCATTTCCTAAGCACATAGCATTCCGATTTTATCGATATACATAACCGTTTATGTGTATCCGGTAAAATCATATATGCGTATCAATCATACGCATCGCTCTATAAATTGTGTTTCATAGGATTCAAGTACGTGCTTGGTGTGACTCTAGGGCCCAACTTAAGAACTCGGCAGTGGATCATATCCACAAGTACAACAGAGGTGCTAGCTACACATGAAGACTACCCGGGTATAAGTTGTGATAAATGTCTGCAAGATGCTTACACAATTTTATCAGGACCACTCAGTGATAATACCGTACAGTCGGTCTCTTCGTCAAACCATGTCAAACTATTAAGCCTAGGGTATGGAAAACTATCAAATCCTAATTGCTCAATTAGTGTTTGTAGATATTAAACTCATAACCTATAAGATCAAACTGACAATCAGTTTATCTTATTTACCTCGGCCAATGATTTCCAGGTTATAGTTATATCAAACAATCTTATGAGATCAACCCCATATACTGGGAGAGACGAATCCCATCTTGGCATCTCAATATCTACTTATGCATCGGGATGTACCCAACAAGAACCGTTATACACAACTCGATGAGAACTGTGGTTAGGTAAAAGTCTAAGTACACCTATACTGACATGTAAGATATTGCACTCATGCCTCAGGTCATGAGACTACTATGTACTATATCACTTGAGAACTTCTATTTGACAGTTAAGCATAATTACCAACTAGATGTTCTTAGTGAGTCGTTCAGTCAACTCATTCACTAATGTCACATGTATACTATATCTTGATGTCTCACATCAATGATCTAAGAGATGAATCATCATACTTCCAAAGGAGAAATAGAGTATACACTAGTCTTACCAAAGTGATGATGTCCCATTTCAACACTTCATCAACTAGGAACATTTTAGAATATACGTTAGCGACAAATCAGATCTCTTCATTACGATCATATCTGAAATGTCTGATAGTCTAGTATCATTCTAAGGACTTTATCTGTATTTAAAAAATACCAGATAAATTTGACCAAAATAGCAGACTATTATTTAGAATAAGAATGTCATATTCATATAGGTCCTGTTACAATATACAATTATTACCTGCAGGGAACCTATATCTAACAATCTCAGTCATGAGTCGACTCATCGACAGTTTCCTGATTCGTTTGGGTTTCTGTTTACACGAATTCCTGTTGGATTTGGGCTTAGTTATTTACCAGATCGCCATCCACGTTTGTACACATATTTAAAGGGTTGTTTAGGGTTTCTAAAGGGGGACTTTAGATCATCTATGAGATCTTATATCAAAGAGAAATTCTAATCATTGTATTAGGGTTTAGAGAGGATTGAGAGGTTGTTCTCGATTCTAGTGAGATTGTGAGGGAGAGATTGTAATCTTTTATTCTTCATAATCTAGAGAAGGTATTTTCCTTCGTCATACTGAATTGTTCTTGTGTTTTAGTTGTCTTTTTCTCAACCCACCTTTTGGTAATTCTGCAACCAAAGGGTGCTCACACGGCGACTCGTATTAAGTTGGTATCAGAGTAATCAGATCCTGTGAAGGCGGTATCTTGTGTATGGTCCTTACTCGATTCCAATACAAGAAGCTTGACGAGATCCTTATTTCATTGGAAGGAGTCCAGGTTTTAAGGAGGAAAAAGATGACCGAAGGAGATAATTCAACGAGGATTGATGCATTAGAGAAGCAGATCGAGACGATAGGTTGGACTCTCACACAACTCGTCAGTCTTATCCATGGAGGTGACAAACAAGGTGAATCTTCTTCGAAGAAAATTCTTGAGTCCGATGTGGAGAGAGTTGATTCAGATTCCGGCGAGGAGGAGGAGACCGTTAAGGCTGTATTTGCATCAAGGGGATAAGAATTCTTATCAGAACCTGAAGATTGACTTCAAGGTGGTGATTCTTGTTTATGATGGGAGTGTTAACGTCGAGAGGCTTGATGACTGGATCGAGCGGTTAGAGACGTATTTTACTTTTTATGGCTACTCGTCAAAAGAGAAGATTGTGTAGAAAGTAACCAAGAACCTCAAGCGAAGATTGTCTCCTCCGAAATCAGCATCGAAGTAACCAAGAACCTCAAGCGAGTTTGCTTGATATCTAACTTATGGTCAGCAATTATGATAGGAAGTCCACTTTCGAACATTTGTTCATCTTTGGTGGTGCAGTTGTTTCTTAGGGTAGTAAGAAACAGGAATGTGTGGCAAGATACACACAATAAGCTGAGTACATAGCTTGTAGTATGGCTGCTACTCATGCAATCTGGATAAGACGGTTCCTAAAGGACTTGGATCTTAATTTGGTGGATGGACCAATTGAGATATACTGTGATAATCAAGCAGCCATCAGCTTGATCAACAGTGGTGCAAACAGTTCTAAAGGAAAACATATTGAGATACAATATCATTATATTCGTGATATTGTGGAGATAGAAAAAGTCAATGTGACTTATATTCCTACTAGTGACATAATTGTTGATCCTTTAACGAAGGGTATCCCAGCAGGTACATTCATCAAACATGTTGGTTTGATGGGACTTAGAAATATCTAAGTCAAGAAAACTTTCATGAACAATGAAAGGAGACAATCATGGGTAATGGTTGTACTCAGTTTATTCACGTAGAGTGAAAAGTGAATATATTTCACTGATACTGGGAGTATAGAATTACATCTTGAGTCACATCTCACAGATAGTGGAAGTGTGTGCTTGGAAAACATTTGGACATTTCGGCCAAATGGGAGATGTAAGTGGTTTTGGCCTATGGGCCAAATATGTAACCCGATCCATTAAGAATCTGACCCGATTGTTGGGAATATCTCACATTCTGGGATTTCTTCCATTGGAGATCGGGTCTTACAGAGAAAATGGTTTAGAGAGATAGTGGGTAGATTTTTTTAGGGACGCAGGTGGAGAGGGAACGCTCATAAATAGAGAGGAGTTCTTCTCCTCTGGAACACAGAACAATCTCCATCGGAGTCCCAAAAGAAATACTCTCTAGTTCCTTCAATTCCAACTTCTTATTCATACTTACCAAACATGATGTGTTTTTGGATGCTAAAAATGACATTCCCATATCTCGTCAATTCCCACTTAATGTGGGAATTTTCAATGAATTATTAAGGAATTGATATTTCCACTTAAGTGAGAATGAAAATAATAAAATAAATTCTGGATTACCTTTCTTAATGATTTTCCCACTTAATTCTCTAATTAAACCCAAACATCAAAATGGGATGAACATTCCATTCCCACATTAATTCTATTCCTCTCCTACCCTCATTCTATTTTCACTTGATTCCATTCCCGCGTACCAAATCAGACATTAGAAACAAACTTCTAAACAAAATCCCATATATGCACTATTTAAGACCAAAAAGTATTACAGTATAAAAATATTATCTTCAAACAATATCATTTCTAATAAAAAGGAAAAAAACCAAAATACCAAAATTTATTGAGAAGCCTAAAATTGTAAAATCAATTTATTGTGCAAAAAATACAAACAGTACTATATGACAGTGGAAAACTCTATAATTTTAAATTAGAAAACTATATAGAAAAAACTAAAAACAATTGACCTCGAAACAACAATCTGAAAATGCACAAAGAAAAGGAAAACATTGCAAAAGGATAACCACCTAATAATAAAACATCCGCTGTCTAAAATCACCATCTAAAATTATTCAATCACACTCACCCTAACTAATATTCAAAAAAATGCAACAAATACCAAACGATGAGAAAGCCAACAAGAAAAAAAAAACTTCAAAAAAATACCTGAACTTCATCAATAGGTTTCCACCCTCCCTTCATGAACTCCATTTGCCTCCTCATCTTTTCCCTCTTAAACCCAAGCTCCTCCCCCGTCATCGGAATATAAACAATATACAACCCATCCAAACCCTCCGGCAACTTAATCACCACTCCCCGCTACCATCCTCCATCATGAAAAACTTAAACGCAGTGCTCAACCTCAAATACAACGTTCAAATCCTCAGACGGCGGTCGAAGCCGAACAAAAGAGCAGTGCACAGTCTCCTTAAGGGGACTTTTAGAGTCTGTGTTAGAGCCGAGGTCCCCGTATATATGTGACGGAGTATCATCGACATTTTTTGAGGCTGGATCGATAAGTAACCTCGAACCACACTCCTCAAAGTCCTTGGTCATTGGATCTGACTTCTACTAAGGATCCGACCCATAAGGTGTTCTGTAACACAGCATAGAAGTGATAAAGCTAAGAATCCACCAAGTTGTGTTCTCTAAATCCACAAAGAACAATCTTTGAATCCACGAAGAGACAACCTCGAATCCATGAAGTAAAAGAGAATTTTATTGATAAAAAGTGATCTGATTCATGAGGCTTCCAATCCTTCTTCTTAAATAAAAAAACAAAGCCTCCTCCTAATAAGAATATAATTTCTAAAAGAACGAAACAATTTAAAGCTATCTAAAAGACACTATAATAAAGGCAAATCAGTCCTAATTAAATCAAAACTGATTTTGTTTCATAATTTAAATTGACTCTAACTTTATTACTAAAAAGAAACTAAAAGCTGATTATTTCTGAAATCCTATTAAAACGGGTGTTACTGATAGGATTGTGAGATTCTACCAAGCTGATTGATTCTGTCTCATTGAGATATGTGATTTTCATATCTAATATGTTCGAATCTATCTTTCGAATTAAAAGATATGGTTATTTCTCTGGGGTCAGTTTATAATTCATCTATATTCGTATTTGACTCGTGAAGTTCCCGCTTCTACATGAATTTGATCATTACGCGTCCTACATTAGTCTCCCATTGTTGAAAGAAGCTAGATCCTGAGCTTATATTTGTTTGAATAATAACTTTCTTGATATACACTTTTTTTCTTCTGCATCGATCAACATCCGTCTTATACTTAACATTAATTTTCTCGATCTGTTCTTTCACCTCCTCGGCTAGGGCTCATTCTGAATTAAACTTTTGAATGAATCTTTTCCATATTTCTTAATGTAACTGAGAGCATATGGATCGATAGATGACTTGAAAATCTCCAAATATGTTCCATGTCGCTTTTCATATTTGAGTGTTGAAAGAATCATCAAAACCTTCTTGAAATTATTCACAGCCTTTGCTTCTAGAGAATAAATTTCTCCCTCATACTCCATACATAATTCTTCCATCTCCTTTGCCTCGAGCCCTCCACCAAATAACTCATACATATCATCAATTGTCTCACTCCCTAATTTATCTTTCTCCTCTATCATGACAATATCAATATGCGTAACATCACTCACGACGTCTTTGCGAATATCATGCATAATATCCGTCTTCATTAACATATCACCATCAATATCAAGAACCTCAGGATGAATCTTGATGATGGCAGAATCTTCCTTTTTTGTGGTGAGTGTCTCGTTGTTTGTAAACCACTAATTTAACATTTCAATCTTTTGGGATTATCTCATACTCAAAATATATATCCACTTCACCAATTTAATCGAGAAAATTATTAGCATGAAGCTTTCCGTTGAAGGATGGTCTTTTTAATCCTCCAGCGTCATAGTTCTCCTTTCTTCGGTAGCCTCTATGATCATCGCTGTAGGATTTGTCTTGCGCAGTCGAATCTTGTTTTTGATGACCATCAATGCGATCTCGAACTCATCCCTGATTAAGATGGTCCACTACCAATGCAAGTCAATTTATGGAAGTCCTTATCTGAGTAACTCTCGTATTCAACTCATGGAACTCAATTCGGGTAACACGGGCTTCATCGCCTACCATCGGATTGGAGAAACAGGACTCCGATACCAATTAACACAGCACAGAAATGATAAACCTCGGAATCCACCAAGGGGTATTCTCCGAATCCACAACGAACAATCTTCAAATCTACGAAGAGACAACCTCGAATCCACGAAGTAATATAAAAAAGAATTTTATTGGTAAAAGTTGATATGATTCATGAGGTTTACAATCATTCTTCTTAAATAGAAAAACAAAGCCTACTCCTAATAAAAACAGAATTACTAAAAGAAAGAAATAATTTAAAACTACCTAAAAGACTCTCTATAATAAAGGAAACAAATAAATCCTAATTAAATCAAAATTGATTTTGTTTCCTGTTATGGGGTACAACTGTTTTCAAATGTTTGATCTGATGACTAGACATCTCGACCAGCCAGACAAGCCGACACAATCTACCGACTCGAAAGGCAGTGTTAGTCGGTACGAAAATAATCATTCCAGAGATTCAACACTCCTCGGAGTCGACCTGAAGGACAGCCGAGCCGTTACTTCCTCAGCCGAGTCGGCGTCATTCCTCAAAGGCGAGTCGAGAAGCGGACTCAGTCGATCATCTTCATATCAAAAGATCGCTACTCAGCGTTAGCCGACACTCCTCTTGAGGACGACCCGGAATACTACTTCTCAATATTATTTAACTTTTGATGATCATCATTATGTCTTCGTCCTCAGCCGTCTGAAGACTCGTCGGCTGCTGACTCCCAATGTCACTGAAGTGACCTCCCGTCACTCACAAACCGACAAGACTCGTCGGCTGCTGACTCCCAATATCCTTGAAGTGACCTCCTGTCACTCATAAAGCGCTACGTATAGAACAAAGAGTGACTCAACCTTCAGCTCACCCCTCACCATCGCCTTACAGTATATTCATAAAGTGACCAATCTGCCCTTAGTGTCCTCTATAAATACAGATGTTATTCACCATAAAAAGGGGGTTCGTAAGTTGGCAGGTTCGTAATCTAAACTTTCCTCCTGATCTAAATCTGAGAGATCATCGTCTCTAATGCACATAGCATAAGAACACATAGTTCTATTACTCCACGCAGGCTCAAGTTCATCAACTGACTTGATCGTCGGAGGTACCATGGGGGAATCATCATCCCGCCCTCTCACGACTTCTTATGTGCAGATCGTAAACTCTAACTCAATGGTCAGACATAAAGCCGGGAAAGGAAGAGATCCCTTTCATCATCCTTCATCACCCCGCAAGCATCCTCTTTTGGATTAATAATCTGCCAAATTTAAAGCGTATATTGCATGAGGAAGAATACATCATTCTTCTTTCACCCCACTCAAGTTCACCAACTAACTTGATCGTCTGAGGTACCATGGGGGAAACAAGCCCCGCCCTCTCACGATTCTTACGTGTGCAGGTCATTTCTTGTTTATGCAGAAGAATCATGAATTCCAGTCCAAGGATCAGGCATAAAGTCGGAGGAGGAGTCGGCCCCATCTCCCATCCTCTTCCTCTTTGTTACCAACGTGAAAATCTGAACTGCATCCATCAGCGGAAAGCTCTCATCGACTGTGTGATCTCGGACATCAATAATTTGACGACCACCGTAGGGCCCATTTTCTTCTCTGAGAAGACATGCCTAATTCTGAGCAGGGGCCTGATCTTATTCATTCTTGAAGAACACCACTGGAATTGCACCATTCAAGCTAAATAAAGGCCTTAGCTCCTCATCAGGGTAAGCCCAAGGAGCAACTGGTGATCGATTCCTTCAGCTCTCATTGACCATCATGATTAAGACCTTGGCTCCTTATCAGGATAAGCCCAAAGCACAACGACTTCTCAGTCGAATATCAAGACATTAGCTCCTTATCAGAATAAGCCCAAGGCACAACGACTCCTCAGTCAGTAACAAAGACCTTGGCTCCTCATCAGGGTAAGCCCAAGATGCAATTGGTGGTCGATTCCTTCGACTCTCATCGACCATCATGGTCAAGACCTTGGCTCATTATCAGGATAAACCCAAGGCACAACGACTTCTCAGTCGGTAACCGAGCCATTAGCTTCTTATCAAGATAAGCCCAAGGCACGACTTCTCAGTCGGCAACTAAGCCCTTGCCTCCTTATCAGGATAAGCCAAAGGCACAACGACTTCTCAGTCAGTAATCAAGACCTTGGTTTCTCACCAGGATAAGCCCAAGACACAACGATTTCTCAGTCGACAACTAAGCCCTTAGCTCATTATCAGGATAAGCCCAAGGCATAACGACTTCTTAGTCGAATATCAAGACATTAGCTCCTCATCAGGATAAGTACAAGATACAACGACTTCTCAGTCGGTAATCAAGATCTTGGCTCCTTACTAGGATAAGTCGAAGGCACAACGATTACCCAGTCGGTAACTAAGTCATTGGCTCCTTATCAGGATAAGCCCAAGGCACAACAACTTTTCAGTCGAATATCAAAACCTTAGCTCCTCATCAGGATAAGCCCAAGGCACAACGACTTCTCAGTCGAATTTTAAGACCTTAGCTCCTCATCAGGATAAGCCTAAGGCACAACGACTCCTCAGTCGATAACAAAGATTTTGGCTCCTTATCAGGGTAAGCCCAAGGCGTAACTGGTGGTCGATTCCTTCAGCTCTCATCAATCATCATGGTCAAGACCTTGGCTCTTCATCAAGATAAACCCAAGGTACAACAACTCCTCAGTTTGTAACAAAGCCCTTGGCTCCTTATCAGGGTAAACCTAAGGCGCAACTGGTGGTCGATTCCTTTGGCTCTCATTGACCATCATGGTTAAGACCTTGGCTCCTCATCAGGATAAGCCCAAGGCATAACGACTTCTCAGTCGGTAACCAAGCTCTTGGTTCCTCATCATGATAAGCCCAAGGCACAATGACTTCTCAGTCGGCAACTAAGCCCTTAGCTTCTTATCAGGATAAGCTTAAGGCACAATGACTTCTCAGTCGATAATTAAGACCTTAGCTCCTCATCAGGATAAGCCTAAGGCACAACGACTTCTCAGTTGGCAACTAAGCCCTTGGCTCCTTATCAGGATAAGCCCAAGGCACAACGACTTCTTAGTCGAATATCAAGACATTAGCTCCTCATCAGGATAAGCCCAATGCACAATGACTCCTTAGTCGGTAATAAAATTCTTGGCTCCTTATCAGGGTAAGCCCAAGGTGCAACTGGTGATCTATTCTTTCGGCTCTCTTCGACCATCATGGTCAAGACCTTAGCTCCTCATCAGGATAAGATCAAGGCACAACGACTTCTCAATCGGTAACCAAGCCCTTGGCTCCTTATCAGGATAAACCTAAGGCACGATGACTCCTCAGTCGGTAACTAAGCCCTTGGCTCCTCATCAGGATAAGCCTAAGACACAACGACCTCTCAGTTGAATATCAAAATTTTGGCTCCTCATCAGGATAAGCCTAAGACACAACGACTTCTCAGTCGGTAACCAAGCCCTTGGCTCCTCATCAGGATAAGCCTAAGACACAACGATTCCTCAGTCGGTAACAAAGACCTTGGCTCCTTATCAGGGTAAGCCTAAGGCGTAACTGGTGGTCGATTCCTTCGGCTCTCACCGACCAACATGGCCAAGCCCTTGGCTCATTATCAGCATAAACCCAATGCATAATGACTTCTAAGTCGGTAACTAAACCCTTGGCTCCTTATCAGGATAAGCCTAAAGCACAACGACTTCTCAGTCGAATGTCAAGACCTTGGCTCTTCATCATGATAAGCCCAAGGCACGACGACTTCTCAGTCGGTACCCAAGGCACTAGCTCCACATCAGGATAAGCCCAAAGCACAACGACTTCTTAGTCGGTACCTAAGACATTGGCTCCTTATCAGAATAAACCCAAGACACAACGACTCCTCAGTCGGTAACAAAGACCTTAGCTCCTCATCAGGGTAAGCCTAAGACACAACTAGTGGTAGATTTCTCCGGCTCTCATCGATTATCATGGGCAAGGCCTTCGCTCCTCATCAGGATAAGCCTAAGGAATAACGACTCCTCAGTCGGTAACAAAGACCTTAGCTCCTCATCAGGGTAAGCCCAAGGCGCAACTGGTGGTCGACTCGTCCAGCTCTCATCGACCATCATGGTCAAGACCTTGGCTCCTTATGATGATAAGCCTAAGGCACAACGATTCCTCAGTCAGTAACAAAGATCTTGGCACCTCATCAGGGTAAGCCCAAGGCGCAACTGGTGGTCGATTCCTCCGGCTCTCATCGATCATCATGGTCAAGACCTTGGCTCCTCATTAGGATAAGCCTAAGGCACAACGACTTCTCAATCGGTAATCAAGACCTTGACTCCTTATCAGGATAAGCCTAAGAAACAATGACTTCTCGGTCGATAACTAAGTCATTGGCTCCTCATCAGGATAAGCCCAAGGTACAATAACTTCTCAGTCGGTAATCAAGACATTAGCTCCTCATCAGAATAAGCCCAAGGCAACGACTTATCAGTCGGTAACTAAGCCCTGTGCTCCTTGTCAGGATAAGCCCAAGGCACAACGACTTATCAGTTGGTAACTAAGCCCTGTGCTCCTTGTCAGGATAAGCCCAAGGCACAACGACTTCTCAGTCGAATATCAAGATCTTGGCTCCTCATCAGGATAAGCCCAAGGCACAATAACTTTTCAGTCGGTAATCAAGACCTTAGCTCCTCATCAGGATAAACTCAAGGCACAACGACTTCTCAGTCGGTAACAAAACCCTTAGCTCCTCATCAGGATAAGTCCAAGGTACAATGACTTTTCAGTCGACAACTAAGGCCTTGGCTCTTCATCAGCATAAGCCAAGGCATAACGACTTCTTAGTCGGTAATCAAGACATCATCAGGATAAGCCCAAGGCACAACGACTTCTCAGTCGGTAATCAAGACCTTGGCTCCTCATCAGGATAAGCCCAAGACACAACGACTTCTCAGTCGGTAACTAAGTCCTTAGTTCCTTATCAGGATAAGCCTAAGGCACAACGATTTCTCAGTCGAATATCAAGACATTGGCTCCTCATCACGATAAGCCTAAGGCACAACGACTTCTCAGTTAGTTTCTAAGACATTGTCTCCTCATCAGGATAAGTCCAAGGCACAACGACTTCTCAATCGGTAATCAAGATCTTGGCTCCTTATCAGGATAAGCCCAAGGCACAATGACTTCTCAGTCGCTAACTAAGTCATTGATACCTTGTCAGGATAAGCCCAAGGCAAAATGACTTCTCAATCGAATATCAAGACATTGGCTCCTCATCAGGATAAGCCCAAGGCACAACGACTTCTTAGTCGGTACCCAAGCCCTTGGCTCCTCATCAGGATAAGCCTAAGGCAAAATGACTTCTTAGTCGGTACCCAAGACATTGACTCCTTATAAGAATAAACCAAAGGTACAACAACTTCTCAGTCGGCAACCAAGCCCTCGGCTTCTTTTCAGGATAAGCCCAAGGCATAACTCTTTGGTTGACTCCCACATTCACCTTTCGATCTTAGAGGATTGAAAAAACCTAGTCGACTCTCAAAAGCCTAGGTGGTTCGACTTCTCAGTCGGATTTCAAGCCCTTGGTTTCTTTTCGAGATAAGCCCAAGGCACAACTCTATGACCGACTCCCACGGTCACCTCTCGACCATAGGAGGATTATGAAGACTTAGGTCCAGCATGAAGCCCAGCCTTAAAGTTGTCATCCTGCCATTAAGACCTTGGTATCATCATGAATAAACCCAAGGCATGGAGATCAATTGTCCGATCATCTTCGACAAAAAGACTCAAAGCACTTCGACTTGCCAGTCTTCATCGACCAAGGCCTGAGCATCTTGCCCATAGTAGGTGCAATATGATCCAGTTATCAAGCCGACTCGTAACAGTCGGGTCGACACAACACAGCCAACTCAAGAATTGCCACTTTGTTCGCTCAATCAAAGCAATGCTACAAAGCAATCAACAGCCCTAACTCTAGTCTAGAGCTTTATTCATTTTACTTGGACTTGACTAAAGCCGACTCCAAGCAAAATGGGCCAACTGTTATTGAGTATAACTATTTCCAAATGTATGATCTGATGAGTCGATATCTCGACCAACCAGACAAGCCCACACGATCTGCCGACTCAGAAGGCAGTGTTAGTCGGTACGAAAATCAACATTCCAGAGATTCAACACTCCTCGGAGTCGACCTGAAGGACAGCTGAGCCGTCACTCCCTCAGTCGAGTCGGCATCATTCCTCATAGGCGACTCGAGAGGCAGACTCAGTCAATCCTCTTCAGATCAAAAGATCGCTACTCAGCGTTAGCTAGCACTCCTCCCGAGGATGACCCGGAATACTACTTCTCAATATTATTTAACCTTTGATGATCATCATTATAGCTCCGTCCTCAACCATCTGAAGACTCGTCGGCTGCTGACTCCTAATGTCGCTGAAATGACCTCCCGTCACTCACAAACTGACAAGACTCGTCGGCTGCTGACTCCCAATATCATTGAAGTGACCTCCCGTCACTCAAAGTGTTACATATAGAAAAAAGGGTGACTCAACCTCCAGCTCACCCCTCACCACCACCTTATAGTACACTCATAAAGTGACCAATCTGCCCTTGGCATCCTCTATAAATACAGATGTTATTCGCCATAAAAAGGGGGTTCGCAAGTTGGTAGGTTCGCAATCTAAACTTTCTTCCTGATCTAAATCTAAGAGACCATCGTCTCTAATTCACATAGCATAAGAACATATAGTTCTATTACTCCACTCAAGCTCAAGTTCTTAACTGACTTGATCGTCGGAGGTACCATGGGGGAATCATCACCCCGCCCTCTCACGACTTCTTCTGTGCAGATCGCAAACTCTAACTCAGTGGCCAGACATAAAGTCGGGAAAGGAAGAGATCACCTTCATCATCCTTCATCACCCCGCAAGCATCCTCTTTTGGATTAATAATCTGCCAAATTTAAAGCGCATATTGCATGAGAAAGAATACATCGTTCTTCTTTCACCCCACTCAAGTTCACCAACTAACTTGACTGTCGGAAGTACCACGAGGGAAACAAGCCCCGCCCTCTCACGATTCTTACGTGTGCAGGTCATTTCTTGTTTATGCAGAAGAATCAGGAATTTTAGTTCAAGGATCGGACATAAAGTCGGAGGAGGAGTCGGCCCTATCTCTTATCCTCTCCCTCTTCGTCGCTAGCGTGAAGATCTGAACTGCATCCATCATCGGAAAGCTCTCATCGATTGTGTGATCTCGGACATCAACAGTTTTCTAATTTAAATTGACTCTAATTTTATTACTAAAAATAAACTAAAGTCTGTTTATTTCTAAAATCCTATCAAAACGGGTATTACTGATGGGATTGTGGGATTCTGCCAAGCTGATTGACTCTGTCCCGTCGAGATAATCGATTTTCATATATAATACGTCGTTAGAATTTGTCGTCCAAATTTGAAGATTTGATTATTTTCCTACGGTCAGTTTGGTATCACTTCTACATAAATTTGATCGTTATGTGTCCTAAATCATTCTATCACCTACAGGAGGAGGGAGATTGCTAGAGTCGACTAGCTCTCATCACCATTGTAAGAGAATCAAGGTTTAGTGCTTAGGGTTTATAGAGGCTTCACATTTGGCGGCAGAGGACAAATTTTTAAAACCAACCTATATGGAAATTTAATCCCAGAAAACAACCCCTTTCAAACTTAATTACAAAAACCGACCTGGTTTCAGTCTTGGCGCAGAAACCAGGTCGGTTTTGTGAAAAAACTTCGGAAATTTCACGGGAGTTTAACTCCCGTGAAGTTTCAGATAAAATTTTTTAAAAACCGACCAGGTTGTAGGCGTATAAAATTGCCTATAGGTCCCTTATCACAGCTCGACGACGCCAATTCAACAAACGGACCATCGAGCGACGTATCCAAGCACGACCGTTATCCCGCCAACGCCGAAGCCAAGCCATACGCAACGGAGCAGGTTAACGAGGCGACGAAGCCAACAAATCGTACCCAAGCATTGGAATGCATCCACTCGCATGCAGAATCAAACCAACGTTTCGGGGAATCACCAAGTCATCTAAACAAGAGCGAACTCGGTGATATAACGATCGAATCAAGATCGGTTTCGGACTCGAACTCAGAAGTGGGTTTACTGCCAAATCAGGAATCGGATCAAAACGAATCGAATCCGAACAAGTCAACCACACAACCCGAATCAAATCCGAACAACGGAGAACCGGAAACACCGAAAAACCCAAACGACGGAACACCCGGGGGCTCGGCACTGGGCCGAGCCACCCCAGGGTGGCTAGGCCCTGTTCTGTGCATGGGGCACAGTAACGAGTGCCTATAAATAGGCCTTGTGCTCATCTGTTTCAGAGGTTGGATTTTGGAGGGTCGAAGCTCTGCCGGATTAGAATCTGAGATCTAAAAAAGATTGGAGCTTTAGAAGATTGAAGACTTGGAC
>BQKN01061430.1:99298-139256 GCA_022839385.1 Asparagus kiusianus | reverse complement strand
TTTTCCGATTGAAAAAGATACCAGAGTTCGATTCTGGGGAATTTTATCCCGAAGCCTAAGTAGGGATAAGTCAGCGCCTCACACGTGTCGCCGGGTAGCCTATTCCCGTAACAATGGCGAAGTCTATGTATTCGACATCATAGCATAAAGTCTCAGAGAATTCAATCTCTGAGCACAACGTTACATGCGAACGGATTTAAACAATCCGCATGCTAGCCCGACTCAAACGGTAGTCGGTAAAGGCTAATCAAATCCGTTTAAGGCTGGGGGTTAGCCAAAAACCCTAAAGTCAACGCCTAACACGCGTCGCCGGGTAACCTATTCCCGTAACAAATGGTAAAGTCTATGTATTCAACATCATAGCACAAAGTCTAAAGGAGCTTCATTCATTTAGCACAACGTCACATGCGGAACGGATTTAAACAATCCGCATGTAAGCCCGATTCAAACGGTAATCGGTAAGAGCACGTCAAATCCGTTGAAGGCTGAGGATTTGCCAAAAATCCTAAGTCAACGTCTAATACACGTTGCTGTTTAGTCTTTTCACAAGAGAAAGACGAAGTCTACGTATTCAATATCGTAGCACTAAAAGGGTTAACTCTTTTAGCTTAACGTCACATGCGGAACGGACTTAAACAATCCGCATGCTAGTCCGACTCAAACGGTAGTCGGTAAAGGCTCATCAAATCCGTTGATGGCTGGGAATTTGCCAAAAATTCTATAAGTTTGAGTCATTGATGCATCAATTCTATGGGTTGGTCTCGTGACTCGAGTATCCGCCACGCTCCAATACCTTAAGAGCTTAAACTGTGCATACTCCAGCAGACGTACGAGTATAAACTGTGTCAAACGTCGAACAGCGCATCACAATGAAGCCTGGACGCCGGACAACGCGTCGCAATGAAGCTCAAACGCCGGACGACGCCATCAATTGATCAGTTCTATGTTGAAGCAACCAACTCGAGCTAAAAAAGCAAGAAATCAGGAATCGACTTCAAGTTCAAAATTCCGACGACGGTCAGACAATAAATGCAGCACCGGAATCCTCACAGGCGTTCTACAAAGCACTGAATGACCTGAAGGAATCGAAGGAATCCAGGACAGAAGCCATTCCAAAGTCCCGTTATACCGACTAAAGGTTGGGACAATCACATCCAAAGTATTCCAGACTCTTCTATAAAAGAACGAGACTGAAATACTTTGGAGGGGGTATCTGTAGGCGTATAAAATTGCCTATAGGTCCCTTATCACAGCTCGACGACGCCAATTCAACAAACGGACCATCGAGCGACGTATCCAAGCACGACCGTTATCCCGCCAATGCCGAAGCCAAGCCATATGCAACGGAGCAGGTTAACGAGGCGACGAAGCCAACAAATCGTACCCAAGCATTGGAATGCATCCACTCGCACGCAGAATCAAACCAACGTTTCGGGGAATCACCAAGTCATCTAAACAAGAGCGAACTCGGTGATATAATGATCGAATCAAGATCGGTTTCGGACTCGAACTCAGAAGTGGGTTTACTGCCAAATCAGGAATCGGATCAAAACGAATCGAATCCGAACAAGTCAACCACACAACCCGAATCAAATCCGAACAACGGAGAACCGGAAACACCGGAAAACCCAAACGACGGAACACCCGGGGGGTCGGTACTGGGCCGAGCCACCCAGGGGTGGCTAGGCCCTGTTCTGTGCATGGGGCATAGTAACGAGTGCCTATAAATAGGCCTTGTGCTCATCTGTTTCAGAGGTTGGATTTTGGAGGGTCGAAGCTCTGCCGGATTGGAAACTGAGATCTAAAAAAGATTGGAGCTTTAGAAGATTGAAGACTTGGACTTTGAGATCCGGTGCTCGGCGATCATCCACGCCAAATAAGGCAAGAGTTCGAGAGGGATCGGATCTGAGATCTACATGATTTTCCTCCGGATCTAAGCTTGGTTCTTAGATCCCGAGAAGAGTCTCGAATTCGCTTAGTCGATTTCGACACTTGGGCTACTATTTCCTTGGTGAATTAGTACCCCACCCGGCTATTATTTTCTTCGTGAGATAATACCCGTCATATCGTGTAGATCCGACCGGATCGAGATCACGCGGTGGTCCACGGCAAACAACCCCGGCGCAGGCAAAGAACCCACACAAAAGCGAGTGACCGCAAAACAGGAGCTCGCGATTCGTTCGACATAAAAGGAAACAAAGTTGTAATCTTTCTTTTATTTTCTTTGATTTTCGTTGTAACCGGATCTTATAAAAGACCGGATCTTTGTAACGCATAAAGTTGTTAACTAAGATAGCAATGATATCAATGAAGAAGAACACGATTTTTCCCGCGAACATAGGTTTCAGCTCCCGGGCTGAAACCAGGTCGGTTTTTAAAAATTTTTGCAAAAGCGGTCGTTTTTTAAAAATAAATAGTGAAAGGGGTTGGTTTTGAAAATTTGTCCGAGAAAAATTAGGTGGAATTTGAATGAAGGCAACCCAGTAAGCTTACCGTTGGTTAAAAGCCCTAAAAGGAATGAAGTTAGCTGAGATTTTTAGTGGGACTAAATCTGACCATAGGTTTCTGGAAGGGATGAACGGTCGATCTTCTACTGAGATAACATCGTACTTTTTGAACTTTATGCGTGGTTTGAATTTTATGTCTATAGATGGGATAAAAGTTAAATCCTAAAAACAATTGATGACTCCAAATATGGGGACGTTTCTGATTTCTTACATGCTCCATAACTTTTCAAAATTAATTTTTTTTCCACCCAAAAAATTAAAGGAAAATAAAATTCAAGAACTGAAATAATTAATCACTCACATGATCACCATCTTCAACGTTAATACACTCCCCCTTCGCCCGCTTTTGCCCCCTGATCTCCGATGCCTTGAACTGAAACTCCTCCCTGCTCGTCGGAAAATAAACTGAATACAGTAAGTCTCCATCTCTCTCCGGCACTTTGGTCACCACTCCCTTCCACCAGACCTCGCTATGGAACGCCTCGACGTACTGGTGGAGCTCGAAATCAGTGTCGGGATTCGCCAGCGGAGGCCGCGGCCGCATCATTGTGTGAAGGGTCTTCTCCTCGAGAGGCTTGAGGGAGGCCTCGACGACGAGAGTAGAATAGGAGACGATGGTAGATCGTTGGTCGGCGATGTTCTTGACAATGGTTGCCTCGAGCCACGCGCCTCGGAGCCCGATATCGTTGGATCGGACCTCTACTTAAGATCCGACCGGAACGAGATGGCGCCGGTGATTGTCGGGAGTTCGCCGACGGCTGGACATTGGAATCTCGGTTAGGTTGATAGAGAACGATAACTTTGGGCGGGAAAGCTAAGGAGAGTGAGAGTTGAGTGAAATTGAAAGGGAAAACACAGCGTTGCAGGAAACTACTTGAGTACAGAGCAAATTACTTTAGGAGAGAGACGTCTGGGCACCCACAGTAAAGTTACCGCAAGAAATCTCCTCCTAATAAAGGGTCATTAGCACTTGAATACTCTATAGTTTCCCATTGTTTGCACTTATATACCCTCACTTGTTTTTCCCATTATTAACATCGAGAGAGGAAGGATCATGTTCAAAGATTCAAATCATATCATATCCCCACTGTTTTACTTGAAAGAACCTAGACACAGAGTTTTGATCTCTGGTACATTTTAACCTGGTTAACTCTCTTCAACCATTACTATGCTTAATGAGCGTTATATATTTTTCTAACTCTTCAACCATTACTATGCTTAATGAGCGTTATACATTTTTCTAACACCGTATAGTCCGCGTAATCAGCTTGTTCTCTTCTAAGCATTCCCAAGACTTAGATAGGCGACCTATGTACCGCCTAGATTTAAGCAGCCACCTCAGTTGGCACCCAGACTGCTTTTTAAAATAGTGAAATTTTCTAAGAAGTTGCACTTTAATACGTTCCGCCATGCAAACAATATAAATTTTTCCGGAAATTTTCCATGTGATGCTCGTAAATTAATTTTAGAACATTCTAACTTTTAGTGCTTATTAAATTTACTTGTAATGTTAATTTTAGATGCAATTGTATTTACTTAGCATAAGAACGTTACTCTGCAGTAGAGCTCAAGGTCATAATCCGAAACAACACTCTGCAGTATAAATGCAAATTTACTTGTGTAAATTCACATTCTAAGCTGTATATAAGTTAGCCAACAATTCAATCATCGAAGTAAAATATCAACACCAGACCTCAGGCTCTAAGCATAAACAACAGACTAGCAGAAGGATATATCACAAAACCGAACCATAGCTGCTCCAGGCAAATAATACAACAGCATAGTGTAAGTAATAGATCTAAAAAGAACACAAGATAACACAACAAAAGAAAATTAGCGAAGTATATGCAGAATATAACTACTATATGTTAGCTAACCCAAAGAAGAAAAATGACAGTGATAAAACCCTTCCAAGGAAAACCATCACATGATTCCATCTCCTATAAGCGATGTTTTGGCAGAACTCGTATTCGTTAAACACAAGCTGAGACCTGCTCTATTGCATTGTGAAATAAATATTTTTTCAGTAACTCTTTTGCATTGAGCAAACAGATGAGCTACTGCTCATCAGTAACTGCACACGCACAATACTGAGCAATTACCAGTTTTCTTTTCCTCAAATTATCAGTTAGATCGAGGACTCCATAAGCATGCTAATCGAGAAAGACTCACAAATTTTACTAATTGCACCAACATGAGAAACCAAGAAGAATAAACTGCATACAGAGACTTTGAATCAAACAGATGTACCACCTATCAGCATAAGACAAAATACAAGAAACAAAAGGATCCTAAACAACCATCCCCTAATTCCATGATTCACAGAAATTGATACACCACGTCAGCATTAAAAATAGGAAGAAAACTGAGAAAACAAAAAGAGAACAAAGCAGTTGCAAGACAACAATTCTCAGTCCGTAGTTCAACCATCTCCATTGATTATATCAATAACACCAACGGATTTAACCTGAATTACCTGAACATAAATCCAGTTTCAAAAATTCAGGCTTACAGAACTTCAGTTGTAGAAGTTACTATGCAAGAAACAATGAGAAACATCATATGATTTCAAACTTTAAATACGTCAACAAATTAGAAGTATATCCATCAGGGATGTTACTGTTTCTGACACTCAAAAGTGCAAAACAAAGAGGGAAGTGTTTCTGACCAGGATACCGTATTTACACAAAAAAGAGTACCTCAAGTGCACTAACATAGTTCCCTCATCTCCACGGAGCAGTTAACGTGGCAACGAACTGCTGTTCAGCGGATTTACTGACTTCTTCAGCTGCTTTGACACCCTTTTCCAGCTCTCCAATTTCAGTTTCACTCTTTTTAATCTCAAGAATTGTAGATTCTCTTTTCTCCTTAAGCTGCTTGAGCTTTTCATCTACTGAATATAGTAGCTGGTACATCTTTTCCTTCTCATCATGTACTTCTAGTTCTTTTGCTTTGAGGGAACGCTTTTTGCCCTCTGCCTGACTGAGCATACTACGTATCTCAATCAACTTTTCTAGGCGACTACGCACTGGTTGAACATTGAATCCGTTTAATTCCATTTCATCAAGAACTTTCAATTTCTCCTCGAAATCATCTGTAGAATCAACAATGAGCAACTTGCCTATGTCTGTCACTATATTGGCAAAAGTTATCATTAAACCTATGGCAATTCCTTCGCGATGCAGCTTGTCGTGATGCAGCAATGGCTGGAAATGTGGCCGCTGGGGTAACATTCTAAAGACTTCCCTGGACTCGACTAAATTCCATACCTCAGATGATGTTTTGATGAATGGTAATACTGACCTAACTGATGATGACTCCATATGAGAGGAGTCAATCAACGGTGTCCCACAATCCATAACAATGCCCTTACCAGATGACCTTTTGGAAGACCCTATTCGAGGAGTTAGAGGAGAAGGTTCCATCATGTTTGCTTCCTTGTTGGGCAAAGAAACAGTATCATTACCTGATGAGTTTTCCGCAAAAGAGGTAAGAGGACTATCCATTAGTTAACGCGAAAATTCTGAATGCCTTTATTAGTAAATAGCAAATACTCAGCAGAGAATATTTATTTAAAATCAGCATAGTGGTGACTGCTGTTTAATATATTAAGAGGAGGCATTTAATTGAAGAGTTCAACTTCAAATAAATCTGTTATATCTTCACCTCCCAAAGCTTGTCATGTTCCTTCTTCTAATTGTCTAGATGTCTTCCTATATTGTTTCTGGGACTAAATAGACCTATGTGTATCTAGACTCGCAACTAAAACACTTACCAATCATGGAAATGATTTTGTTGTTTGTAGATAAGCTTTCATTATGCTCTATCAGCTCCTCTTTGTGTTGTGAGATATCCTTGTATAACAGCAGAAAAAGTTGGTATGAGAGAAAAGCTCAATCTAACATTAAATAAAAAAAGATATGAAACATTATAATCAAATAGACAAATGTTATACTGTGGTAATATCCAATATTTACTGATAAAAGAAGGCTGAGGATAATGACTTACAACATCATCAGGAATCTTCCTTTGTAGTTCTGGGGTCCGCACTATCGTCTTTGTATGTGTTTTGGTGTTTTCTCTCCTACAAGGATCACAGATATCATTTCCCATGTTGGCAGCCGGAACAAAATCAGAAACCTCAGGTCCAGTTGGTGGCGAACAGACCAAATTGGCCTCCACTGGTTGATGCTCAGTTCCCACCCGCAAGCAACCAGTGGATTCCTTCCTCATAATTATCGGTCCATCAGTTCCACCCATACAAGATGAATCTTGTTCATGGAAGAACTCTCTAGACAAAGGAATTGGGTGGTAGTTTGATGCCACTTTACCATCGGAAACAGTACTTTCATGAGTAACGAAAGTTGTGTCCTTTTCTACAGTCAGCCTTGAGGCAGTGGAACACTTTCCTACTTTAGCAGGGGTTTTCCAACCAGAATTCATCAATGTGTCATCTATTGGCTGCACGTTCTCTTCCAGAGAGTTTCGTTTATTTTGATTCTTGCTAGGTTCAAATGAATTGTCCTTGAAGCTGGGATCCCCGAACTTTTTATCCTTCAAATTCAAAAAACCAGATACGTCTGAACCTTCACCATCATTATTGCTTGAAGATGACAATGGAAGGGTACTTTCTGCATCAGCACCGGGTCTCTCTTCTCCGCTAACTGAGATGGTATCACCTACTAAATTCACATTCTCTTCTAGCAAGTCTCCTTTCCCCGCTTCCTTGCAAGCCTGAAACAATTCAGAATAATCTTCAAGATTGGGCACTGTGGAATCATTATCGTTCAAATCTGCAGCATCAGCTCCATAAATAATTCCATCATCAGTATTTCTAAACGCCGGCGCATGAATAGAAAATCTAACACTCTTTGACTTTTGGTTAGCTTGGGATGATGTAATTAGGCCTTGACTTGTGCTCTCTGCCTCTTTACGTTTTGAACCTGATAAACTTGACCTGTCAGTAGCATCAGCATCATCTTCACCAGACGTCAAAGTTGAAATGGGATGATCAAAACTTTTTCCGGCTGTAAACTTCTGTTGACGAATGGCTGATGGGGTTTTTGTGTGAGTCTGTTTTTTGCTATGTTGGCCCTGGAATATAATTATAATTTCAAAATAACTGCAAAAGCTAAATGAAATGTGAATAAAACAGTGCAGTTATCAACTACCAGTCAAGGTAGCTGCGCACTTAAAAATGTTGACAAATGACTAAAAGGAAGAATGCAGTTGCAACCTTCAAGTTCAAAGCAGATTTTGTGCTATTGGCACACCAAGTTAAAAGGTTAATGAATTGGTCTGTGTTTTCCTCTTAAAAGCGCCCATCCATGTGGTCTTTGGTCAAAAGTTTAACTATGTCAGCTTCCGTTAAGGAACACACACTAACCACACAAAGGAAAATGCAGCCCAGACCCTATAAAGTTTCAAAGAGCACATTTTATAAGCAACCAACCAGCTAATATAGTAGACAATTTCTTCTCCGTCACAATTCAATCACTTACAGTGAAACGATAGAAGATATTTACTTATCATTGTTTACTGATTAATGATGAGTGGTCAATAAAATGTTAGTATGTCCCCCATCAACCACGTCATACTAATTTTCATGTAGTTCGTTGTCGTACTAGGAGCCCCATCCTAGCAGACAAAATATATTCAATAAGAACAAACACATCCCCAAATCAATAGAGAATTTCATTTCAACATTGATATTAGAAAAAATCGCATAGTTGTGATTGTAATTTGTATAATTATCTTCTATTGTTTCAATCTTTGAAACAAAGAAACATTAGGAGCCACCACTTGTCCGACTCATATGCCTTACGAACTCTTCGACTATCCTCTTCATATCTACCACATCCTGAAATATATTTTGGCACATTGCCTTAAGCCTTTAGATTAAATGTTTACTTGACATGGTATTAGATCACACCATTTCAAGATTTCTTGAGTTCATATCCTATTATTTGCTAATAGACGCTATCAATTCTCTTTTTCAGTATATTCCAGCTTTTCATAGCATTTTCCACTCAAAGGATCCCATTGAGTGTTAAATTTTTGTTTGATTTATTATTGACCTGGCCAAGAACCCATTAGTACAAGCATTTGGATAAAACAGCTATCTAACATCTCATTTATGTGAAAACAAAACTATGTAAATACTAAGATATAAGATAATATTCCTATATTATTGTAAGAATAAATTAGATGGCCTTTAAGAATGGATAAGCCACTCCATCATGTTGCTAAAAGTAAACAAACAATTAGCCAATATGAGAATCAACATACAAAATATCAGATTAGATAAATATTAAAAAACAGAAAGAAGAACTGCTAGAAGTAATTCAATACCGCAGAAGTGTGAACCCAGTGGTTATTCCTCCAGATGTGGCAGGGTCTCAATAGAGTGTCATCAAGCACCACTTCCTTATCCTGATGCTTGTATTTAACAATGTATCGGGACTCAGGAAGTATTTCTAAAACGACCCCAGTAAACCAGCCATCCTGTTGGAATCCCTCAACCTCATCTAGCACATTGAAATGAGTATGAACTGCTATGTGGGGACAAGGCCTAAGATATTGTATGTCAACAATCTCTTTCAGTGGATTTTCTGTAGAATTGTCACTATCTACTTTAAGCTTCTCGTACTCCACCAAGAAATTCGTCTTCCCTATGACCTTTAGAATATTTCCAACAAACCAAGCTGCTCCAAAATTCTCTTTATCACGGCTAACTTCTACTCTTGTGCCCTGAACAAATGTCGCATCTCGTCCTTCCTACAAAAGAAAATTACAAAATATATATCACTCAATTGACATGATTCATGAAGAAGGGTCCAAAAGCAGATAGCATATATAGGCTGATGGTTAAGGACAGGGTACAAGCACGATGTTTTTAATATTTGAAAAGATGGATAGAATTCGAGTAAAAAAAATCTATGTATTCTATGCACATTTTTACTAAAGTCATGTTTTCATTGTTGCATGGAATCACAAATAAGGTAGGTTTACTCTGTTCACCACTGATTCTATAGCTAGCCTGCCAAGATGACTAGAATACGGTAGGAGAAGGTTACACAAAGACGCTCAGAATGACCACGTGAAACTTATTTTAATAGGGAATTCACGAAAAATAGTGAGAACGTTTACCCTATTTGCCATTGATTCTGTAGCTAGCCTGCCAAGATGATTAGAACAATAGTTATATTTTCATTGTTGCATTAAATAATAAATAAGGTAGGTTTACTCTGTTTACCACTGATTCTATAGCTAGCCTTCCGAGATGATTAGAATATGGTAGGAGAAGGTTACATAAAGACGCTCAGAATGACCATGTGAAACTTATTTTTATAGGTAAGTCAAGAACAATAGAGAGAAGCTACCATCTTAGTCACCTACCATTAGAAGACAGCAAAGGATTTGTATTGCTGTTTACTGAAAATAATTAACAAGAGGAAGTGAGTACAGGAAGGCAGCCACGTCAACTTTTAAGTGAAATAACGGTAAATTTTGTGCAACTATTGATTACTAAACAGAACATCAGCATGCAAAGATTTCGTATTTGGATGTGTACTATATTCTATAGAGAAATCATTTGGTAATACTACCAATATAGACATTACCAATATAGCCATTGTGTTAAAACAAAATTAGAGGACAATGAAAAAGTATATGTTTGAAGGCTTTATTGCCTTGTATGTATGTATGTGTATGCGTATGTATGTGTGTGTGAACGCGTGGGGGCCACACCCACGTGAGAAAAATCTCGTGGAGGCCAATCTTGTTGGGGGCCTCACTCATGTGAACAACTGTGAACGTGGGGGCCACAATTGTTGGGGGCGTGAATGTCTCGGAGGTCTTCCAGCAGATGGGTTCGGGTTTGTTTTTTGGCCCTGTCTCTTTCCTATAAATAGGAGCTTGTGTACCTAGGGTTTTGTGTGGAAAAAAAGGCAGAGGATTAGTCGGCTGCAGGTGAAGAAAAACAGACGAAAAAAGAGGGTTTTTGGCGGCTACTTAGAGGAGAAAACAGAGAATTTTTCAGATCTAAAAGAGAGATCTTGAGGAGAACAAAAAGAGAGCTTGGAGAGATTTTACAAGAAAGATGTTAATTTCTTTTGGGTAAAATTTATAGCTTTAACTTTGAGACGAGCTTGTGGATTGTACAAGTCGTCGGTATTCTCATTCATAGTGGAATTTCCCCTCACACCCTCCCGTGGACATAGGTAATTTTGCCGAACCATGTAAATCTCGTGTCTTTACTGTTTTCTGAATGTTGACTATTGCTTGTAGGTTCCCTCGACAAGTCAGTCCTAGAACTGATGAGGGAAAGAGTGTATATTTCATTTTGTTGAGATATTTTATTTTCTATTCTTGTTTTCTTTGTGAAACGGGAATATAGAGGTTAGCTTGATCTTTTGTGAAAGTAAAATTCAGGGCTTTCTCTCGGGTTATATTGCTTCCATGGCGTGAGGGCGTGACTCTACGCCTAACAATTGGTATCAGAGATGTTATTCAGATTGGGAGTGGTGTAGCTTCTGATTTGAGGTAGTGCTCGGTAATTTCCTGAGAGAAGCGGATTTATTAATACAAGCGGAGGATGGCCTCAACTAGAAAAACAATTAAAGTTAGAAAGTACGAGATCGAAAAGTTCAATGGGAAGAATGATTTTTTCTATTGGAGGATGCAGATAAAAAACTCGTTGATTTCGTAAAAATTGCACAAAACTTTGGCTGGAAAAGAGAAGAAACATAAGGATATGTCTGATAAGGATTGGAAGGAGCTGGATCTGGAAGCACGTGTGTCGATTATCCTTTGTCTTGAAAATGATGTAGTTTTCTTGGTAGATGAAGAGGAAACGACTACGGACGTGTGGTCGAAGTTAGAAAACACCTTCATGATGAAGAGTCTAACAAACCGAATTTATTTGAAATTCAAATTGTATACTTATAAGATGGAGTAGGGTTCATCAAATCGGGAATACATCAACAAGTTTGATAGGATCATATCAGATTATCAATTCGGGAATACATCAACAAGTTTGATAGGATCATATCAGACTTTAAGGACATAGACGTGACAGTTGAAGACGAGGATCATGTGTTTCTACTACTTCTATCTCTGTCGAAGTCTTATGAGAACCTGATGCAAACACTGATGCTTGTAGGAGACAATTTGACGATAGATGAGACTAGAACGGTGCTTCTAACGGATGACCTTCGGAAGATTGCAACCAGTGACATGACTACTGGTGGTAGCAAAGAACAAACGCAGTGATTGTTTGCTAGAGGAAGGAGCAATGAGAGAGGAAAAGACAATGGAGGAATGCCTAGATCTAAATCAAGACCTCTTGTGGGAAGAACGTGTTTCAAATGCGATGAAGTTGGTCATTTCAAGGTCGACTGTCCAAATAAGAGAGTAGGTGGGAAGCAGAACAACAACAAGACTGAGAGGAGAGAAAGCAAGGAAGAAGCGAGCTATGTTTCAGAAGAAAAAGTAAAAAGGAATGCTATGTCGTCACGGGTAGCGAGGATATCTCTAAGAAGTGGATTCTTGATTCGGGTTGCCCTTACCACATGCACCCAAATAGGAAGTGGTTTACTACCTACAGAAGCATTAATGGTGGAACCATATTGATGGGGGAATAACCATGCTTGTAAAACGATGGAGCTAGGTAATATCAAGATCAAGATGCATGATGGAGTGGTCTGAACCTTAATGAATGTGAGGCACGTTCCCGACTTACGAAAGAATCTTATCTCAGTTGGTGTTTTAGACTCCGACGGTTATAAGATTGTTACGGAGAACGGAGTGAAGAAGGTTGTTCGAAGTTCTCTTGTAGTGATGAAGGGTGTTCGTTACAGTAATTTATATATTCTTTCAGGTACGACGATGACAAGAGATACAACGGTTAGAACTGAAGGAAGTGGTGAAGACGCATGTGAGTACACACGGTTATGGCATATACGACTTAGACACATGTCAGAGAAGGGTCTAGTTCTGCTTGGTAAGGAGGGTCTGCTGAAGAATCTAAAAAAACATTGCATGGACTTTTGCGAGGATTATGTGTACGGAAAGACGCACAGGATCCAGTTTCTGAGAAGCAAGTCTAAGAACAGGGGATACTAGATTATGTGTATACGGATATTTAGGGTCCGACTCAAATAACTTCCAAAGGGGATACTAGATTATGTGCACACGGATATTTAGGGTCCGACTCAAATAACTTCCAAAGGGGATACTAGATTATGTGCACACGGATATTTAGGGTCCGACTCAAATAACTTCTAAAGAGGGTTCTAGATATTTCGTCTCGTTCATAGATGATTATTCGATGTATGTTTGGATTTATTTTCTAAAGCATAAAAATGAGGTGTTCGAGACATTCAAGAAGTGGAAGGCGATGATTGAGAACAGGACAGGGAAGAAATTAAAGACGTTGAGATCTGACAATGGTACAAAATACTCAGATGGTGTCTTCAATGAGTTCTATGACCATAAGGGCATTGTTCGACACTGGACAGTCAGGTCAACACCATAGCAGAACGGGGTCACGGGGAGCCTGAACCAAACATTACGGGAGAAAACAATGAGTATGCGATCTTATGTTGGATTGGACAATGAATGGTGGGCAGAAGCGATGGCTACAGCTTGTTATATTATGAACTGTTCTCCACATTCTACATTGGATGGTGATACATCTTATAGGGTGTGGTCAGGAGAGTATGCAGATTATGAGAGGCTCCGAATTTTCGGGTTTACCGCCTATATTCACGTCAACGAGGGAAAGCTTGACGCGAGGACCGAAAAAGCTATATTCTTAAGATATGTAAAGAGTGTAAAAGACAACCGTTTTTGTATACAGAAGATTCGAAGTTCGTGATCAGCAGGGATGTTACATTTGATGAGAAATTCATGATTGCTAAGACGCCCAAGGATGATGGTGTTGGAACTGTTGGGACTTTAAAGTCCAGGTTATTAAGATAGAACCTAAAGACCAACCAGGTTCTAATCAAGTTCAAGTGAGAAATCAGATAGATGATGAGCTTGAGCAGGAGGAGGTTCAACAGGAGAATACACAAGCACTACAACAACAGCAGCTCGAAGATAGTTTGGCTTTCACTATGCCAAAACGAGCATACAAGTAGGTACTGGAGCTGAGGGCTGATCAACCCCTGAAGGTTAATTTGGTAGAATACGCACTCTCAGTGGAGGAAAATGATCCGGTCTCCTTCAAGAAAGCTATTCGGAACAAGAATAATGAGAGCTGGTTGGATGCGATGGAGGAGGAAATGGAATCTCTTCGAAAGAACCAAACATGGGAGGTGGTCTTATTACTCATAGAAAAAAAAGCTATTTGTTATAAGTGGGTGTATAAGAGAAAGAAAGATCCTTCAGAGCTCTGTGTGTGTGCATACAGATTGTGTGATTAACTGCTGATAGGAAAAAGTTGGACATGATTGCATTGACAAAAACTGGGCTCCGGGGTCATATTCTACATTACCAATTCTGTTCTACATGTTCTTGAGCTAAAGTATGACATTACAATAATTTAAAGACTTGTCATTTGCATCGAGTGGATTTGCTATCGTTCCTCTTTAAGCTTAAACATTTTTTGATTCTTAAATAATAGGTGAGGAGTCCATAAATTGAGTTGATAACTTTTGTGAAATGTGGGTCACTGCCAATTACTATGTACCCAACAAAGCTGAGTCACACCAGTCACGCCAAGGAAGTAAGGAACAATATTCGCCTGTTGTATAAAGATATGTAGACATATGAACATGCCTGAATGAGTAAGCAGAATAAATACTTCAATGTCTCGTTTGGTACGCAAGAATGAGTGGGAATAGAATGCAATTCTAACTTTTTATTCATACGTACCAAACACGGTATGTTTTTAGACACTAGAATTGTTATTCCCACTTCTTATTAATTCTCATTTTATGTGAAAATTGTCACTCCCAACCATTTAACAAGGAATTGATATTCACATTTAAGTGGAAATAAAATAATTAAATAATTTTTGATTATACCCTCCTTAAAAGATACGAATAGATATAAATTCTTATATGGAAAATTATTCTGTAGAAATAATATCATTAGCTGCTCGTACAAATATACAAATAGATGTAAAATATTAAAATATTATTCTTTGTTCACCTTTGCCCTAGTTCCATCGCGTCTGCAGTAGAAAAAAAATCTCATCTTCGACTCAACATGACTCAGTTAGGTAACCATTATTTTTTTAAAATATGTATGTGTGGCTAATATTTACCTAATCTTTATAGAAACTTTTATCTTTTGGCGACTCGATTGCGTAATCTGTTAGCAATTAGGTTAGTAAATATGTTATCTTGGAATGTATGATTTGAAGTCTTATTGAAGCATATATGCCTAATATTTTCAGTAATTTTTTCAAGCACTCACAACAAAAAATAATGTACTTAATTGGTGAGATTGAAACTTTATGTTTTAATTAGAGGTTAACATGTTTTTTATTCCTTCAAACTTTCTAGGTTAACATGTTTTCTATTTCTAATCAATTTTTTACAAGTTAAAAGTGCATTTGAAATTTCATAGAAATTTTATATACAGACTAAAAGTTAACATGTTTTTTCAATCCTTCAAATTTTAATGTTTTCTTCCGATCTCTCTCTTCATGCATGCACATGGAATTCAGTCGTAAATCATGTAGCATGCATATGGAATTCAGTCTATTGTATACGTTTGTGCACAGTGATGCTAGTAGCATTAGTGCTCGTATAAGTAATAGACATGTAGCATTAGAAGTTAGAAATATGGAATTATAATTATTTATAATTAAAAATAATTTCTATGAAAATTATTTTTTAATTAGTAAGCCAAAAACCTGAAATTGTTGTTGAGGCTGTGTACCAAAATATAACTATCAACTGAAAAATTATTTCTATAAGAAAAAAAATATCATTTCTATAAAACTTATTTTTCTAAAAAAATGAAATATTTAGTCATTTTTAAAATATTTTTATGCTTTAAAATTCTGTGTTTTTGTAAGGACATTATTAGAAAACTAAATTTTATTCTCACTTGTGAACAAATGATACCAAACATGGGAATGAGAATAAGATTGTCATTCCCGTTTCATTCTCTAAACGTGCCTAAACATGAGAATGAGAATGTGCATTATGTTCCCACTTCTATTACATTCCATTCCATTCCTATATTCTTTTCATTCTCACTTGACACCATTCTCGCATACCAAACGAGGCATAAGAGCATTCAACACATGGGAAATCCAACATGGTATAGTTAGATGCCCAGTGTCACGCCTCGGACCCGCAGGCCTGTTAGCGCGTGCAAGCCGTGGGACACGCCGAGTGTAACGTACTGTTTGGCTCAAACCACTGCCAAAATCGAATAGCCGGTATTACACTTGAGTCTTTAGCTTTCACTAAATAAACCCTTTAATTTCTCATTCTCCCATCGATGTGGGACTAATTTTTTTTGCAAATGTAGCTATCGTTGTTGCTGACAGTGGGATGTCACATTTACCCCACCTTACAAAGGCGATGTCCTCATCGCGGCATAACAATTAGCAATCCTAGTATCACCGGCAAGCGATGTGGACTCTAGAGATGGCTCCTACGGGCTCTAGAGGTGACTCCCACCGCATCACACGGTATAACACTTAGCTCTACACTTTCGGCTGGCAACTGCTCTGATACCATTTGTCATGCTTCGGGCCCGCAGTCCCGTTGGAGCGTGCAAGCCATGAGACCCACCGAGTGTAACGCACTGTCTGGCTCAAACCACTGCCAAAATCGACTAGCCGATGTTACACTTGAGTCTTTAGCTTTCACTATATAAACCCTTTAATTTCTCATTCTCCCACCGATGTGGGACTAAATTTTTTGCAAATGTCGCTATCGCTATCGCTGACAATGGGATGTCACACCCAGAATCTATTTCATCACCATATCAGCAACAATGCAAACAAAAATGAAACAAAAAGAGCTTAAATACTGGCAATTTTTCTGATAGCCATGCAAGCTAATTAAACTCTTAAGAGCAACAGAATTCTTGAACACAAACTAAGCATAAGATCTAAAGGAAAATAACTGCTTTATCAGGATGAACTCTATTTTCTCAACCAAAAAGAAAAAGAAAAAAAGGATGAACCATAGTGAAAAACTAAGGTCAGTGGTATTTATAAAAAGACCAAATTGCAGATAACAACATTGTATCATCAGCTGATAATGGATATCCTATTAAAACTATTCGCTATTCCATACCCCTGGACTACTCACAGCAATTTTAGGCACTTGATTTAGCGGAATACATACCTATAAATCACCCATCAATTACCCCAATCCTTCACTAACAATCTTATTAATCCTAATCGAAAGTTCTATCCTTTACCCAAATGCTTCACCTCCTCCACCTCATATCCTTCTTTGCCAAACTGTCCAAATTAACTTTCATCAAAGCCGCCATTTCCTCCTTCACCACCATCACACCTCCTCAAATCTAACATGAATCCTAACCGTACCAGCTCCACACCATCTCTTTCACCATTACTACACGCAACCACAATTACCTACACCAAGCCAATAGAAATTCCTCCTCAAAAGCAAAGTCATATTTAAACCTCAATTAAGATCTGAAACGAGCCAATCATGTCAACCACCATCACAACTTCCTCCAAAACCAAATTATAACTAACCTCATCCTCTATTTCTGTCACAACTTTTGTCAAACCAAAGCACCTTTTTCCTATCTCCATTAGAACCGTGATTTCTTTATCACTACCAGGATCAACATCCTCTCCACCAAATTTTGGACTATTATATAGAGAACATTATTAGCTAATAGAAGATGAAAATCATAGATTCCTGGGATCATGTGATGATGACAGTCATCTGATTTGGATGAAAATCACAACATATCAGTCTTTGCATGTAGTACAAGAATACTAGTTGTTAACCTGGGAAGCACTATCTGCTGGTATACCTGAAGGCTAGCTGCAATTTATTCTTTATGAAACAGCTAGCTTTAATTAATAGAAAAATATGCATCACAGGTAAATCAACAACTAAAATATCAAAGAAAGAAGAACTTCAAAACTTGCATACGTAGGTCAGGAAGTTTTCATAGAAGAAAAAACTTATCATAAGAACATAGACATCAATACATGACGTATCATGCATGCTTGTAATTCTCAGAGGTTGAAATTCCTGATGGTTATAATATTTGATAGTAGCTTGGGTTTGAATCTGAGAATGTTGTTGCAGACTCTCAAGCAGAACTTCCTATGATAACAGTGCAGATAATAGATCAAGAAAAAAAGAAATTATCTTATAATTATATGATACCAACAGTTTCGCAGCCAGCTAAACATATATACACGGGCAGACAACTGTCCCGCTTATTAGAAGTTAAGACCTAGATTTATTCAAAAACATTAGAACAGAATTTTGCACATAAAGTCTTAAGAGGAAAGTACATTTTGCAAACAAAAAAAAGTAATTAAAATATCATCACATTAATATATTTCAAGGACTTTGTTCAACATGCAAAAAATGCTACAGTTTGTAGACAAGGAAACAAGTATCATGCTTCAACATGGACATGAGACTTGAATCATGGTAATTATCAAAAACTCAATTTGAGCACTATGTATGTAATCTGAGTACGATTAGTTTTTGTCAAAAAAGGATACAATATAATCCATCTTGTATATAATATTTGAGGTAAATAACAGTTCGAACATTGATGGACATGGTGACAAATCTAGGTGTGTTGGACATATTACTTAATTATAGGGAGTAGCTAGTATCCTACGTATCTTAGAGAAAATGTAGCCAAAGACTGTTAGTCTAAGTGTGTAGACCCGAAGCTGCAATCGAAAAGACGAAGAAAACAGTCAGAAAACTGTGGGGTCGACCGCAGTGGCAGATCCGGTCGACCGCGTGCACTGCAGGAGACTGAGAAGGATTTTTCGCTCTGGTCGGTCGACCGGCGTGGCCGCTACGGTCGACCGCAAATGTGCACAGGACACTGTAATGAATTTTCTCTCTGGCCGGTCGACCGACCTTAGTACGGCGGTCGACTGCGACGCTGTTTCCTGTTTCCTATCTTGTTAGGAATCCTGTGTGGGTGGGGTTTGTTATAAATACCCAAACGTTTTTAGGGTTTATAAGACACGAAAAAGAGAGCTTTTTGACTGCAAAAAGGAGAGAGAATCTCAGAGAGATAAAACCCTAGTTTGAGAGCTTGTATTCTTCTTCAATTAATAAAAGAGATTGTGTGGTGTGGCTCCCGAGGACGTAGACACGTTACCGAACCTCGTTAAATCTGTGTGTTCGTCTCCTTTACTATTTTTGTAAGGTTAGATCTTTATTTGTGGTATTATTCCTACTTTTCTACTTTCAACACAAGGTCCGGAAAGGCAAGGGTTCGATTGATTGTTTCGAATCCCCAACAACTGGTATCAGAGCTTCGTTCAGTAATTGTGTGAAAGCCATGGCAGAGGAAAACAAATCAAAGATCGAGAAGTTTGACGGTTCAGACTTCGCCTACTGGAAGTCGCAAATGGAGGACTATCTGTACCAGAAGGACTTGTATCGCCCGTTGATGGGCAAGAAAAAGGGGCAGAAGAAAGAGGAATCAGATGATGATTGGGAGGTACTGGATAGGAAGGCTCTAGAGCAAATCCGGTTGTCGCTCGCCAAATCAGTAGCCCACAATATTCTAAAGGAGAAGACGACGGTGGGGCTTATGGAAGCGTTCGCGAAGATGTACGAGCAACCGTCGGCAGCAAACAATGTGGATCTAGTCAAAACTCTTTTCAACCTCAAGATGGTTGAAGGACGATCATTCACGATGCACCTCAGCGAGTTCAATACAATTGTTGATCAACTTATCTCCGTGGACATCATGTTCGATGACGAAGTACAGGCCCTTCTACTACTATCGCAGTTGCCGGATAGTTGGGCGGGTTGTGTGACGGCAATCAGCAATTCAGCGGGAAAAGATAAGTTAAAGCTGAGTGAGGTTGTCAGCATGATTCTATCCGAGGAGATTAGAAAAAAATCGTCCGAATCAGAAGGTTCAGGTTCAGCCCTAAGTTTCAAGCAGAGAGGCAGAAGCCAGAAGAAAGGGAACCAGAACAGGAATCGGTCGAAATCAGTAAAGAAGAGGTCAAACTCAAAGGTTAGAACCATCAAAGGGAAGTGTTGGAACTGCGGCCAGGAGGGCCATATGTCTTCGGTCTGTAAAACACCAAAGAAGGATGCGGGTGAGCAGGAGGCTCATATCGTGCAGGATGCCTTGATCCTTGCTATGGATAGCGATTCTGATTCTTGGGTCATCGACTCAGGAGCTTTTTTCCACGTCACTGCTAATAGGAAACTACTTCAGAACTATGTAGCAGGGGACTTTGGTAAAGTATATTTGGGGGACAATGAGCCTTGTAATATTATTGGAAAGGGCGACGTTCAGATACAGATAAATGGCTCTAAGTGGAACTTAAAGAACGTGAGACATATGCCGAAACTGAAGAGGAATCTTGCTTCGGTGGGACAGCTTGGAGCAGAAGGCTACGTTTCGACATTTACCGGGGATTCGTGGAAAATCTCCAACGGTACAATAGTTGTTGCCCGTGGCAATAAAACGGGAACTCTCTACCTCACTTCACATGCGAGTGATACCCTCGCAATTACAGCTGGCAAGGAGAGTACAGATCTGTGGCACAATAGGCTAGGACACATGAGCGAGAAGGGAATGAAAATCCTACATTCACAAGGAAAGCTAACCGGGATCGACGCCGTTGAAGTCGGAGTTTGTGAAGACTACATCTTTGGGAAGCAGAAGAGAGTTAGTTTTCAGAAGGGTGGAAGACCACCTAAGGCTCAGAAGCTAGAGTTGATTCATACAGATGTATAGGGCCCAGTCAGTGTGTCTTCTTTTGGCGGTTCGAGATACTACGTCACCTTTATCGACGATCATTCAAGGAAGGTGTGGGTTTACTTCATGAAGCACAAGTCAGAGGTGTTTGAAATCTTCAAGAAGTGGAAGGCCATGGTCGAGAACGAGATAGATCTGAAGGTGAAGTGCTTGAGATCAGATAATGGTAGAGAATACGAGCTGGAGGAGTTCAAGAGGTTTTGTGCTACGAGTAGGATTCGTTTAGAGAGAACCACTCCAGGGACACCGCAACAGAACGGCATTGCGGAGAGAATGAACAGGATCTTGATTGAGCGTGCGCGGAGCATGCGATTACATGTAGGTCTGCCTAAGACATTTTGGACGGATGCGGTGCATACGACAGCCTACCTGATTAATCACGGGCCATCAGTTCTATTAGATTTTGGGATTCCAGAGGAGGTTTGGAGTGGCAAGAAGATAAATCTCTCACACTTGCGAGTATTTGGCTGCGTGGCATATGTTCATATCAGTGACCATGTCAGGAACAAGCTAAAAGCTAAGTCATAGAAGTGTACATTCATTGGATATGGTGTTGATGAGTTCGGGTATCGTCTGTGGGATGAGAAGAACAGGAAGATCATCAGGAGCCGGGATATGATATTCAATGAGGAGGTGATGTACAAGAACAGGGACAATGCCAAGGATAGCCAAAGCAGTGGGAGCAGCACTATGGATACAGATGGATCTGAGTACATGGATTTGGAGGAACTTCCAGATGGGGGCGACGATGTCAGTTCTGACCGTAGAACGGAGGAGACTACAGGTGCAGAAGCTACTACCCAGGGCGTGGAGCTTAGGAGGTCATCCAAAATACCCAAACCAAATCCCAAATACCTCTCGTCACTTGATATCTACTCTTAACAGATAGCGGAGAGCCGGAGTGTTATGAAGAGACAGTGCAAGTGAGTGAATCTCAGCAGTGGGAGCATGCGATGCAGGAGGAGATAGATTCTCTACTCACTAATGAGACATGGAAGTTAGCCCAGCTACCTGCGCAGAAAAAAGCCTTGCACAATAAATAGATCTACCGGGTCAAACAGAAGAGTGATGGAAGCAAGAGGTATAAGGCCAGACTAGTCGTGAAGGGGTTTCAACAGCGGGAAGGAGTGGACTACACGGAAATATTTTCGCCTGTTGTGAAGCTCACTACCATCAGAGTGGTGTTGAACTTGGTGGCTGCAGAAGATCTCTTTCTTGAGCAGTTAGATGTGAAGACTGTCTTTCTTCATGGTGACTTGGATGAAGAAATCTACATGAAGCAGCCTGTTGGCTTTATTAAAGAAGGAAAGGAAGAGATGGTGTGCAAGCTCAAGAAGAGCTTATATGGTTTGAAACAGGCTCCGAGACAGTGGTATAAGAAGTTTGATAACTTCATGCAGAACAATGGCTATAGAAGATGCAATTCGGATCATTGCTGTTATTTCAAAATGTTCGAGTCCACCTTCATTATTTTGTTATTATATATTGATGACATGTTGGTAGCAGGACCATGTTTGAAAGAGATAAACAGTTTGAAGAAGCAGCTAGCAAAGAAATTTGCAATGAAGAATCTGGACGCAGCGAAGCAGATACTAGGGATGCGAATCAGTAGGGATGAAGCTGAAGGAACATTGAGATTGAGCCAAGCTGAATACATTGAGAAGGTATTTCAGATGTACAACATGCAGAATGCTAAAGTTGTTAGCACACCCCTTGAAAGTCAGTTCAAGCTATCTGAGAAGCAATCGTCTAAGACAGATGCAGATAGAGAGCATATGAGCAGGGTGACATATTCTTCGGCCATTGGGAGTCTCATGTACGCGATGGTTTGCACGAGGCCGGACATCGCCCATGCAGTGGGAGTTGTGAGCAGATTTACAAGCAATCCAGGGAAGCAGCATTGGGAGGCCATGAAGTGGATAATGCGGTACTTAAGGGGGACAACAAACAAACTATTATGTTTCAGGAGGAAGGAGTTAGTGCTGTAGGGATACGTGGATGCGGACTTCGCCGGTGATCATGATACGAGGCGAAACACCACGGGGTATGTTTATACCTTAACGTCGACAGCAGTGAACTGGGTCTCACGTCTGCAGAAGATTGTGATTTTGTCTACAACCGAGGCTGAGTATGTCGCGGTGACTGAAGTAAGCAATGAGATGATCTGGTTGAACGGGTGCTTGGAAGAGTTGGATCTAAAGCAAGGGAGAGGAGTACTTTATTGTGATAGCCAGAGCGTCATACATCTTGCCAAGAATCCAGTATATCATGCCAGAACGAAGCATATCGACGTACGATACCATTTCATACGCTCGCTGATCGAGGACGGAAAGTTACACTTAATGAAAATTTTGGGGAGTCAAAATCCGGCGGACATGTTGACAAAGACAGTCACCATTGAGAAACTGGAGTTGTGCGCAACTTCAGTTAGCCTTCACGAGTAGAAGACGAAGGCGGAGCCACACTACGAGGATCGACGCGATCACCGGGATGTTGATTGAAGAAAGAATTTTTTCAGGGAAAAAGATACATGCGAAGAAGGAGAGAGATCGAGTGAGCTCGTTGATGGCGCTTTGGTCTCCAAGTGGGAGATTGTTAGTCTAAGTGTATAGACCGGAAATTGCAATCGAAAAGACGAAGAAAACAGTCAGAAGACTGTGCGGTCGATCGTAGTGGCAGATCCGATCGACCGCGTGCACTGCAGGAGACTGAGAAGGATTTTTCGCTCTGGTCGGTCGACCGGCGTGGCCGCAGCGGTCGATCGCAAATGTACACAGGACACTGTAATGAATTTTCTCTCTGGCCGGTCGATCGACCTTGGTACGGCGGTCGACCGCGACGTTGTTTCCATGTTTCCTATCCTGTTTAGGAATCCTGTTTGGCTGGGGTTTGTTATAAATACCCAAACGTTTTTAGGGTTTGTAAGACACGAAAAAGAGAGCTTTTTGACTGCAAAAACGAGAGAGAATCTCAGAGAGATAAAACCCTAGTTTGAGAGCTTGTATTCTTCTTCAATTAATAAAAGAGATTGTGTGGTGTGGCTCCCGAGGACGTAGGCACGTTGCCGAACCTCGTTAAATCTATGTGTTCGTCTCCTTTACTATTTTTGCAAGGTTAGATCTTTATTTGTGGTGTTATTCCTACTTTCCTACTTTCAACATAAGGTCCGGAAGGGCAATGGTTCGATTGATTATTTCGAATCCCCAACAAAGACTACATTTGAAAGGATAGGGGGCACGTGACCTGTAATTCATGTAATTATGACTATTTATGACATAATTCAGACCAGAAATAGTACCAAATCCCTAGCTGCAAAGAAAAACCAAGTTCAAGTCCACCTAAAAGTTTATAATATTTGACGCTACAAATTAGCAAATTTAAAATTTGAAAAAAAAACCCATTTATACAATGTTTATATCAAATTTTACAATATGACAAGTCAAATGAAAAAAGTACTTTCGGTTATAGTTGAAATTAGGAAAGCCACTGCCACCTGGCTAGGGAATAAAGATATGACATTGTGCTATCTTTCACTCGATATTCAACACTACGCTACAAACAAATTATTTTTAAAAAAATAGAACTGGTTAGGTAAAATATTACAAAGTACTAATCATTAGTAATATGCCATAAAGTGAAATTTCAATGTTGCAAACATTCCTAATCATATGCACTTACAGATCAACTTCTATACAAAATTCCCATATATGCACAGTTTTTCACAAAAAGATATTTCAAGATTTAAAAAAATCCCAAACATATCATTTCAAGTAAAAGGGAAAAGCGGAACCACATTCTATTTAAGAAAAAGGTCACACTTCGAAGCGAGGCCCTCAACCATAATAGAATCAATTTTGTGTATAAAAATTACAAACAGTACGATATATACACAATGAAAAATTCCAAAGTTTGCACTTAGAAAACCATATATAAAAAGCCTAAAACAAAAACCCCCTTAAAACATTAGAAAAGGATCACTACCTTATAGTGAAACATAGTAACTTTCAGCAACAAATTAGCCACATGTTCCTATTCGACCAACCCAATCTAACTAATATTCTAAAATAAATGCATAAAAAAAAACAGAAACCCGACAAGAAAAATGCTTTAAAAAATCACCTGAACGGCCTCTTCAACGGGTCTCCACTCCCCCTTCACAAACACCATCTGCCTCCTCATCTCCTCCCTCTTAAACCGAAGCTGCTCCCTCGTCATCGGAACATAAACAGTATACAACACATCCAAACCCTCCGGCAACTTAATCACGACCCCCCGCCACCATCCTCCATTATGAAAAGCTTCAACACACTGCTCGAGCTCAAACGCAGCGTCAAAATCCTCAGGCGGCGGTCGAGGCCGAACTAAGGAGCAGTGAACAATCTCCTTGAGGGGACTCGAGGGATCCCCGTCCGCAGAGAAGTCAGTGTAGGTGACAGCGTATCGTCGGTTCTTGATGACGCCGGTTCGGGTTGTGGCCTCGAACCACGCGCCCTCAAACCCGTCGTCGTAGGATCGGACTTCTACTGCAGTTCCAACCCCAAAACTACCGCGTCGCCTAGAAGAGCGGGGTGCGTGCCAGAGCTTACTAGCTCTCATCGCCATTGTAGAGATGGCGGGTGAGAGAAAAGGGGAGCTTGAAGGAAGCAAATACAACAGTGTTGTAAGCTTTTAAAGTTGCTTGAAAAAAAGGGGGAGATTTTTACGGGGCGGTGAAGATACCGAGGAGTAGATAGATCTGACCGTAGGATGGTTGTCGGAGTGTTAAATAGTGAATGTAATGAACGGTGGATCTTCTTTTGACAGAAAAAATTAGATGAAAAGATGCAGGTTCTTTCTGTTTTTTTCTTTATTATTCGGGTTTGAATTTTATTGCTATAAGTAGGAACTAATTTGAACCCTTTCAAGGACTTAGCAATCAGTACAGACTTTTTCCAAGAAAAACATTATTTGCACCCAAAAAAACACAAAATCAAATTGAGGTGGAAAAAATTCAAGAACTGAGAGAGGTGACCTGATCATCGTCTTCAACGTCAATCCACTTCCCCTTCGCCCACTTCATTTGCCTCCTGATCTCCGATGCCTTGAACTGAAACTCCTCCCTGCTCTCCGGGAAACAAACTGAATACAGTAAGTCTCCATCTCTCTCCGACACTTTGGTCACCACTCCCTTCCACCAGACCTCGCTGTGGAACGCCTCGACGCGCTGGTGGAGCTCGAACCCGGCGGCGGGATCCGCCGGCGGCTGCCGCGGCCGGATCTTAGAGTAAAGGATCTTCTCTTCGAGAGGTTTGAGGGAGGCCTCGTCGGCGATGAGAGAAGTGTAGGCGACAATGGCGGAGCGTTGGCCGGGGATGTTTCTGACGATGGTTGCCTCGAGCCACGCGCCTCGGAACCCGATGTCGCTGGATCGGACCTCCACTTGAGATCCTACTTGGGAGAGCTGGCACCGGCGGTCGGCGGGTGGTCGCCGGGGGCTGGACATTGAGGATGTGATTAGGGTTTTAGCGATAGAGAATCGTCACTAATTTGGGCGGGAAAATTGATGAGAGTGGTCAGAGTATGAGTGAAATGGAAAGGGAAAACGCTGTTGCAGGAAATTACTTCGAGGAGAAGGAGGTCTGGGCACCTACAGTGAGGTTACCGCAATAAATGTCTTGTTGCTGATGTGGCTAATTAGCACTCAAATACCCTATAGTTTCCCCAAGTTTGCACCACCCTCACTTGTCTTTGGCAGGCTGGCAGCACCTATAAATCCTAAGAGTTACTAAATTTCACGCCACCTTGTAATTTGTAATAAAGGCTAATTAGCACTTAAACTATTTCAAATTTTATTGGCCTAAATATTCCACAATGTTAAATAGTTGACAACATTACTGGAATTTAATTTTCAGGAAATCCATGTGTTTCTCCTAAATTAGTTCGACGAATTAGCCTTTTCTGCAACATAAATATGCTCATTTTAACTGATCAAGCTGCATAATATCTTTGTAAATCTCAGATTATACGTTTGATCCGATGGAACTTGAAAGCAAAACGCTCCTTTGGTATCACAGGGAAAAAGGAAAAACAAAACTCTTCCCCTTAAAACATATCTTAATTTTCTCTCGGAGAGTACTTACACCACTGTAAAACGAAAAAAATCATTCAGTTATCTACAGAGTAAAGAAAGAAAAAAAAAAGGAACAAAATATTATGCATGGAACTCATCGTCATAAGCAATCCTTTGAATTGTCTCGATTGTCTACATTTCATAGTCACTACCATACATCAGCATTCTTTGAGACACAATATTAGTTACATTTTTCTCTCTCTTTTCTTTTTTAGTTTTCGTCGTTTCTAGTCTTTCAAAAGAAATTACCTATGTAAAACTTTTCTCTTTTTGAACAGCAAAAGGAGACTACAAAACTACCCAAAATTCCACCTAAAATTAGATTTATATCACTGTTGGTTATCTGCAAAAGTCAGGTTGCGCGGATCGACTTCCTTCAGCAGAATAAGTATCGTCCCTGGATTCCCATCTTCTTCGGTCCACTTAATGGATTCTCTCTCCAAAAGCTTAATGACCTGCAATTTAGTTAACAGAGCATAAACGATTAAGTAATGCTTGAAATCATGAAAAAATAGGAAATGAATTTTGAATTAGAACCATACAAGGCACGAATTTATCAGTTGGACTTAAGCCACTAAGGAATTCATTAAGGAGAGGAGACAATTAAAAAGGTTCAAGTAACATGAAAGGTACATACTGAGATGACCAGCCCATTTTTGCTCTGTTCAATCACATTCGGATATAAAATGTGACCGTTATTTTTAATTGTAAACATGTTTTCGTTTAATTTATAATCTCATAGAAATTAAACCAATTGTTTGTGTAGTACTTGCATGTAATTTAAATCACAATGCGTTAATAATTTGATCGGTTTTGTAAAAATTTTAAATTATTACAAACCTGAAAGAAGTATGCTCTAAGTGGTTTCACGATTCATAAACACTCGTTAGTGTCCATGTTAGAAAATTTCCCTAGGAAGAGAACTCCAGAACTAACTATTAATCGCAAGGAGATATTATTTACGGACCCCGCAATTTTTATACCAATCACTTGTTTGAAGGCTTCTACTTTAACTTAATAGTTTGAAAATTCTCAGAATGAAATATAACATGATTTCAGGAATAGCAAAATGCCCAACTATAGAATTATCATAGTTGGTGATATTCTAATGGAGATAGAACCTTATGAATGACACTTCAACAATATGTTCTCTTACTCGGCCAAGAAAAGTTCCAAATTTAGTTTTCAGTATATTCATTTTCTTATACAAGATAAAAACAGAGAATCAAAACTATTTTTTAAAAAAATTCAAACAAGGTATATAGGTCATCAGAATCTCATAGAAGAAATGGTCAATTATACTTAAATTCATACCTGTCTTTTCCTCTTTCCTTTAGTGGTATCTTCATCATCAGTATTAACAATAACTTTCAAGTACCTAAATACTACAGCAAACAAAATCATGAAATTAATTACTTGTCAATCCAAAATATCAATGGACTCAAAAAAGAAATTAAATCCAAATACAAATGAAATTGCGTTATCTTACTTGGAATGTTAGCTAATGACACTAGATGCTTCTTCAACAAGCGTATAGAATCTCTTGCACTGTGGATACGCAAATCAAGTGGTACATCATTTCGGGTCTCAGATTTTCTGCATGATACAGTTTGGAAATAACAATTAAGTACTTTCTAGACAATTAGCTTAAGAAAGAGATAAAAGGTAACTTTTCAACACTGAAAGCTTGTACTTACTTTGTTTCCAGAATCTCCACTGCACATTTTTCATCTGCTTCTCGAGCCATTTGCTTGTGACGCCTTCCCTTCAAATTGCACAAAACATATTGTTAAAATTTTGGCAAAGAATCACCTGCTGGTAGCTTCTATGATCTTTAAAAGCATGGAACTATTTCCACATGATCAATTTGATAAAGTAATCGTCAGAGACCAAAATCCCCTATGTTCATCCATACAAAGATCAAAGACTCCCAAAATAAAGAGGCAGCATAAAATGACGATAAGTAATGTAATAAGGAAACATGCTAAAAGGATCAGCCCCTTCAAAATTAACAAGGAGACAAACTAAGTACAAATATAGGTCTACAGTAAGAAAGCAAGCTAAAATGCAAAGGAACCTATAAACAAAACCAACAAGGTTAAATTTTTTGGTAGTAAATCGGCGACAATGGAGACATGAAATTTCTTTTGGCTAAATACCCATATTGGTATTTTAATTCCACCCCATTTACCAAGAAGGTATTTTAATTAGGCAAACCTACTTTAAGGCATTTTAATTGATTCAACTAACCAACGAGGCCCTTTTTCTCGTCGGCGACCAGTTTTCCGGCGAGAGCTCGTCATGTGCGTGGCACGTGATGACTTAAACTGTTTTTTAGCTGCTGATCTGACACGGACTTTCTGACGTGGATAAAATAGTTAGGAGAATAAAAGAGGGGATTCAAGCTGAGATTGGGTGAGATTGGAAACTAGGGTTTATCAAATTGGGGCATTCAAGCTGAGATTGAGCGTGGAAGAGAAGATATTATGTCGTCGTTATCAAGTACAAGCTCTCATTCTAAAGCAAACAGGGTCAGTGGAAAATTAGGGCATCCAACTGTGAAAACCCTAATTCTATCAAATCTAACAAAAGGCAACAAATTTTGGGTTTATCTTTCATTTAACTCAAACTAAATACGTGATTAACTTATCCTCTTCAAAACAACCAAAAGATCTCATAAGTATAAAGAGAATCAAACCTTCGCATCGGCTTCAACCCGTACCAAGTCGTCGTCCTCCGAAAATCACCTTCTGCATCAACTGAGGAACACCATCACTTATAATCCCTGCAATCTATCTCCTTCAACTGCCTCATCCACGATTTCTCACTCTCTATTTCTCCCTCTCTCAAATTCTGAAAATAAAAGGGGCGAATCTGTCCTATTTTGGGTGAATTGGGATTTTTAGAGGGTTAATTACCGCCTTTAAACACTGCCACTTCAGAAATTCCGTGCCACATCACCAGCTAAAAAACAGTTTAAATCATCACGTGCCACACACGTGACGAGCTCTCGCCGAAAAACTAGTCGCCGACGACAAAAAGGGCCTCGTTGGTTAGTTGAATCAATTAAAATGCCTTAAAACATGTTTGAAATACCTTCCTGGTAAATGGGGTGGAATTAAAATACCGATATGGGTATTTAGCCAATTTCTTTTCAAGCAGTTCAAGTAGAACTAGAGATAAGCCAAAAATAAAGGTTTTCAAATTAATCAAAACCAATCCGAAACTTGTTGCTGGCATCCATCACCAATATACAAAAGATTAATTTAACGAAATAATAGAACTTACTTGCTCTATCAGATCATTGGCTTTTGAGCGATCACCACTTCCATATGCTTCAATAGCCTGCAAAACTCAATGTCACGCCTCTCTTTTTTTCAACATTATTATTGAAAGAGACACTTCAAATACGAATGTCATTCAAAATGCATGTTTACATTAATCAAGAAAAATAAAGGCCGAGTATCATGATCCGTAAAATAAGAAATTTATGGAGATCATTCATGCAATAAGCTCCTTACAGCTTCATAAAGTTCCTTCATTTTATCCCAGTGCTTCTTTGCATCTTGCCTAAGCATCCCATAAATGTCCTCTTCCTCCACAACTAGAAACAAGTATAAACAGAAACAATAGTTTGACATTAGATATTCTGGATAACATCCTGAAAGTCACATTTAATGAGCATCAGACACAAGGAGAACCGTGGAAGGTATATATTCATCTAGATTTGCAGTATCTACTTTCAAATAAGCATAAAGATAGAGTGATAGAGACCAATGTTCATTCATTTTGTAGCTATCAAACAAAAACTAGCTATGACTGTCAAAATAACCTAGATCGAACAAAATTCTTATGAAAAAATATGAAAAAACATCTAGAGTTGTGTCCAATGTAGAGGTTGATATTCATGATCATTCCAACTTGAAGCAGGTTGGAAAAATAAAGATTAGGAACATGTAGTTGTCAACTATTAAAAATGTTTTTAAGTATCCTGTGTCAATCATGATCCTATTCAAATATCAATGACACTTCTACACATCAGACTGGGTTGTCCACTTTCGTTCATCAAAACATCCATGTAGTAAAAGATATGCATAGCTAAAGTGTCAATGTCTTTTCTCATTAAAAATTTATATAAAAATCAATCGCGTAGTCAGATGTTATATGATTTGTAATTTAAATTTCTTCTGTCTACAAATACAAACCGAAGAATAGCCAAGTATATATGTCAAGTTATACATATTTAATTCAGAACATGTGTGCAATTGTTCTATTAAAAAAACAATTTGAAGTACGTGTAACCTCAAGTTTATGAACATTGTTTAGAGCTCATACCATGATCATTCTCAGGCTGAGCATTTGCTGGGTCAGAAACTGGTTTAGAAATAATATCATCATATGGCTTTGTAACAACCTTTTGTCCAATCACCCTTGTTCTATTTAACCCCCATTCAAGCCGTTTCTTTGGTTCTTCCTCCTCAAATCTATCAGGCGGACTAAACAATGATAGTAGCAGTTCCCTTGGAAGATCAGATCTCTCTTTGTTAAGGCTAGTTGGCTCTGTTGCTTTTCTGCAGAGGAAGTTGATTTGGTTTTTAGAAAATAAAACTGGATGCTTGATTGACAGAATAATGCTAGGTATCACTTTTCCGACAATGTACCATGTATTGTATGCTGTATATAAAGGACTTGGAGTGAGAAAAAAAAGGTAGCTATTAAAAGATAGTCTATAGGCATACCTTATGGAAGGAGGCTTCTCATGACTTTCCTTCGGATGCCAGAGTTCAGATTTTGGGTCCGCACCTATACACTGATAATGAACACGCACATTGAGTAAAATAATTAAGGACATACAAAATAAGCTATATAATTAGGAATAATGCAGTAGACAGCAATTACACGTTAGAAGCAAAGCGTTTCTAGTCATTAAACATCTGCCTTAAAATGTAAACAAGATTTGGTACGTCACAATTATGCAGAACTAAGCTTTAATGGAAGATACGGATTAGAAATAAGAATGAAACATAAATACATCAAAAGACAGTAAAACATGGTATTCCTAAATTTCCTCTAATTCAGTCAATTCAATAGTTTCAAAAATGCCTGTCAGATATTGGTTTATTTTTGACAAGCATGACTAGAAAATTAGAGGCCTGGATAAAGATAGTGAGTTTTGTGATCGCCAAGTGAGTTACTTAATCATGTTTAGGCTAACTAATGCAACTTCCACCATCTTGACACCTTTCAACTGGAAAAGTAAACATAATAGAAGCAAGCACTTAATAGTTAAGATGAGTATGATGAAGACGTTTCCAAATGCAACCATCACAAAGCTCACATAAATTGTGCAACCTTTTGCCAAGAAAATAATAATTTATTAAGTTTTAGTTAAGATTTATTATGCAAGGGACTAACAAACGTGTAGCATAAATAAGGGGAAAATGGAGCATTTGCTCCCCTTCACCAGGTACTTGTGGAATCCAAATATCTAAATGGACTAGTACTACCAGCATAAGCATTACCTTACCATTTTGCCTGTCTGTAGTTCCCTTTGATAAAAACAGTTCAGCAGCTAGATTCAAAGGCAACAACTATTCACAAGTTAACCACTCTTCAAGGATTTAATCACTAAATATCTCACCCTCCTGCTGTCTAGTGGTTCAAACAAAAAGAAACAGAGGAAAAAAGCAGTGGAAATCCAAAAAAAAGGAACAAAATAACAAGGCATGTTGAAGGCTTTAGAGGTTACAGGTAAAGACACAGTATTTTGAAAAATAAAAATGATAAAGAGTTGTCAAAGCGTCAAACTCAGAAAACATCAGCAAATCGATTTGTAACAAGAGGGAAAGACTGAATCAAAATCCTCTTCCTGACGTGCATGAATGACCTCAAGATAATGTAAAATTAAAGAGGTAATGATCCTGGATGAGGGAGAGATGGGAATAATTTCAGTTAATGTACTTGAAACCAAGGTTTTAAATATCGGATAGCCAAAATTCATATCGGATTGCGGATATCGGGGAAATATCGGGGATATGTGGTAAATATCGGAATGCCATAATGAATGTTTGCATACATAGATAATGCATTAAAATGTAATCTCGACATATGTAATAAAATTTAAGCATACAAAATATGAATAATATATGTTTAGGATCACTAATCAACCTTCTAAAACAAACAAAAGTGCAAAGCAACGTTGCAACATTCGATCTGCTTTTTTTAGGGCAAAATATCATTTGATATAATGGGGAAATCTTGATATCTCGCCCAAAAATTCCAAACACGGTATATTATTTTGCAACAAGCAATATAAAAAGATATATTGGTTCACATATCGGCTAATATATCGACCATATCGGGGATTTATCACTCAAAATAGCCAAAAAGCGGTAAAGGATATTTAAAGACCATATCGGTTGCGGCAAGCCCTGTAAAAGGATATATCGGGGAATATATCGGGCCATGTCGGGGATATTTAAAACAATGCTTGAAACAGAGACCAGAGACGGTGCTTGTTGCAAAGCACATGATAGGGCGGTGCCTCAAGCCAGTCAAATATGTACATGTGGTGTGAGCATAGCCCCATGACCAGAAGTTTACCAGAATACAATCAAGAAATCATATATGGCCTATAAGTCATGTACCATATTAGTGGCCGACTATTTTATACTCTCTTGATGTTAGTCTATATGTTTGTCCATCATGCAGAAAACTACAGCAACAAGCATATTCTTCCTCCTGTTATAAAAGAAATTCGAACCACCTATAGCTGTCAAATCTTTTCAACTACAAGAGTCCTCTCCATGAATCCTTCCTCACCAATCACATATCTAGGTCAGATTAAGAAGCTATTTTCTTCCATGTAACTTCATAAATAAAAACATAACAAGATAATTTCAACCTAACAATACAGAGAGATAAGCCATTCGAAAAAACAGTGATAGCCTATTCAACTCAACCATGGATCACCCAATTTCTATTCCATCTGTTCTATTGGCAATAACATCAAACAATCATTTAAGCAACGAAAGCTAAATAGATATTTGGAATAACTCCACGACTCTGTTGTACATCAGCATTAACTGTGGAGAAGTAAGCACATAAATGATAATCAGTTTATCAAATATTGGAAAGTCACACTGAGAATAAAAGTAAAATGCATTCAGCTATGATCATTACAGCTAATAACATACATGATTGGTGAAACAACTATGAAGAGAAATTAAAGAACATTTACCAGTGGACTTCTTAATTACCATACATACTTTTTCTGATATATCGTAAGCTATTCCCTTTCCCTTGTCCTGAGCTTTTGCAGATAATCCCAACAATTCGTTCATGCTCTGCACAATTAAAAAACAAGCAATCTTTATGCATAAGCTCCTCAGGAACAATGTCTTTTCTTTTCCTTGTTTCTTTTTTTTTTCCTTTGGTTAGTTGACAATGTCAAATTTTGTAAAAATATATCAATCATTCAATTGGAACAGAAATATTGTACTGCTTAACTTTGAGTAAATCCTTATACCTCTCTGCACATAACTTGTCACCGACCCAAGAAAAAGGTGCTTCAAACATTAGAGTTTCATTTCATCTTTTAACAGAAAGAGAAAAAAATATCAAGGATAGATCAATTTGAATTCATTTTTGGCGCATGAAAAATTACATTGGAAGGAAATCTCTGGTTTCTTATCACATTATGTGATTTCTATTCATCTAAACTAATGTCACTAACCCCAGCACCAGCAAATCTGTAAAGGCAAGATATTTATATAAAATATTGCACAGAAGAACATTTAATGTAAGAAAATATTCTTTGCAAATGTGATCCATCTGGCTCTTTGTTTTATTCTGCCTTAGAGATGAAACATGGATCAGCAACAGTTGATCTAATAAGGGAATTTAGAGGCTGCCTCAAGATTGCATATTAAAGCCTTAAACCACATTGCTCAACTCCAAAGGTATATCTATGATTCTATGCACCGGTAAACTGGTACAAAATATTATGGGAGGATTCCTTCTTGTACATAGATATACTAGGCAGGACTTTAGCAGCAGCTTGTAGAGAATGATATCAGTTTGACAGTTTGTCATAAATATTTGGTCAATTTTTGTGAAGTTACTTGACATCAGCTCTGGTCAATATCAGACCCCATAAAAGGATGAATGAATGACTATGAGAATTGATGAGCCTCCAAAATTTTCTCTGTAGCAGTTTATATAAAGTTTTTTTAATTCCTAATTCTTATCGAGAACATTAACGCAGATCTAGAAACATTTGAACTTGAACATGTGCAGAAGATTCTTCACACTTATAAAGGAAAACTAAACTCATTGATTTGCAATTTAATTATATAACTAATGCCACCATTTCGATTAAGGTAAACTCCTTCCATGAAACGTTATATAGCATGAAATTGTGTGAAAATCATGGTCATGCGTTCTTGTTATGATTTTAATAGAGTCCTAAATGGTAAATTATGTGACAGTTTGGATCTCATCTCATTTGCAGTTCCCCTGCTGTGAAGGAGTTATAGCTTCAAGTTCGTCGTATACTTCATTTGGTAACTAAATCTATTTGCATTTCCACTTATGATTACCATGATCTGGTATCTTTCGTTCAATTCTCAGTTTCATTTTAAACGTAGTTGGGAGATGCATTAGTGAGCTTTGATCTTCAATATCATCTCATGTAGTCATGATATTGCATCAAGGATCAAGCATGACCAAGAATGTATGGACATAAGATTGCAGGTCAAGCTTCATCACGTCAATTTAACTTTAGAATTATATATTTCACGACCTTGTCTTCATCACTGTAAAATCCATGCTGAGATTGGAATCACTTCTGAACAGAATGCTGGAAGTTTAACTTGAATAGTCATAGGGAGGTTTTACATCTCCTAAAGAGCCACAATAAGAAAACTACCCTCTTTAAAAGACTAATGTCACTGCTCCCAGTCGTATCTGTCAGGATTGAGCCGTAAAGCCTAAAGGCCCGCAAGTAATGTATGTTACTCTTTAAGTACCTGCTCATCCTAATAGTGTAACTATAAGGCCAAAAACTATACGACAAACTTCTACTCATGATTTCAGATCTGTAATTTATACATGTTCTTGAGTATAGCCTTTTACATTCATATACATGTAGGAGTTTAAATGATAACTGAACATATGACAATACAATCAAACTTTTTACAGATTCGAACATTAAAATTCTGGACCACAGGTAGAGGTTGTATGTGAACCTTGTTCATCCAAACCCACAAGTCCAAACTCCAAACCCACAAGTCCAAACTCCAAACCCATCCCGATGTCATATATGCAGTTTACTCATTTTGGTATGGGTACAACTCCTCTTTGTGAGGGATAATGAAACATTCAAATGTAGAGGTATTTTGATTTTATCTTTTTATTTCTTTGGTCTTTTCTAAAATAACCACTTCAATAAAATAATTATGTAAAATTTATGTTAACACAAAAAAGGAGTTCAATCAAATAACCTGAATAAAAGTAGAACAGAACTCGAATCCAGTTATCTATGGTTTGGGTTGTGTTTGAATTCAATAGCCCCTACAATATCAATTTTATATGTGGATAGGATATCTCCTATCAGATTTGGATCTTACATATTTCTGGTATGATCTAAACCTGTTAACAGCCCTATCTAGATTTATGCCAAATTATACGCATCGCTTAATGTTTGATTTTCGAGGTTTGTCATTGTGCCAGTTCTTGCTAGTATTGGACTTACGAAACATATGTAAAAGGAAGCTCATGTTACAAAATAATCCAACAGTAAATTCGTTGCGATGCTTAACCTCCAGACCTTTCTAATCAAATACTCCCAGATTTCAAAGCAGTACTATACTTCAAAGCAGAAGGAACAAGATCATAATCTGTTGAGCATTTGAGCATCTCTCTCTCTCTCTGTGTATAGAAAAATAGACAAATTGACATGATGCAATAGGCATATTTTTTGCCCTTACCAGAATCCTAAACTCTGGTCTCCCTTTTACAAACCCTCCCTTTTACCATAGGATCAGGCATCTTTTCATGGTGTTAACTGACCAATTGAGTAATCTCTAAAAGATAATCAAGTTGTTCTCAAAAATAGCATGCAAAAGATACAAGTTCATGATCCCAAAAAAGATCAAATATGCTTCAAAAGGAAGTGATCATGTGTTCGACAATGCAAATATACATCCAACAATGCAGAGATATGTAGCATATTGACAAGAAATGATAAATAATGAAATCAGACAGATTAAGTAGTAGAAGTATACCTTCTTCACATCATATCCGCATTGACCTGCAAAGACACAGACATTGTTAAAAAAGCTTACAACAAAGGAAATAAGGGGGAAAAAGCATAAACCAGAAGCATGAACTCAAATGGTACACATTTGTTATGAATATGAGGAAGGAAAAGATCTATTAACAACAAAACATCTATTTGAACTTGAAGTTAGACAACCATTGATGAGGACAAATAACAAAGTGTAGCACACACATCTAAAAATTGCTTCTGAATTCCAGCCATTAATAAAACAAATTCATAATATGGAATATCCAACAACGATGATAATCTTCTAACCACAGCCATTATTTGAGGATCAAGTATCTCTGCTAATCACAAAAGAATTTGTTGCACATTAGGAGCAACTAAACACTGACCTCTTCTGAAACATCACTTAGTGAAGGAATTCTTACTTCAACTGCTGGGATATTTGATTTATGATTCCTGGAAATTTATGTAAGTGCTAAATGTAAATCTTAAAGTTGTCTACTGTGTCTATCTGAAGTACCTAATATGCAAATCTTCTGAAAACCATCACAAATACAAGGCTAATTTTATTTAATGTAATCTATTGGCCCACTTAGTTGGATTTTGCTTAATATAAGGCCTGGAAGCTCGCATATAACTGCAATGGAATTATGTTGTCGTCGTATTTTTCAGGTTTGAAGTGCAATTGAATTGCCGAGAAAAATGTCCACTGGTTTCCTTAAAGGATAAGTTGATGACACCTTGGAACTTAGTCCTCACCTAATTGAGATAACATCTGGAAATTAAAGGTTAAGCCCATGGTTTTTGGAGCAACCATGAAATTTAAGAAAACAAATGGTCAATGGGCAGTCCTGAAGAAATATAAATATCTACACAACGGATGGCCTTTACAGTCTGTTTCACAAGAGCAATCAAGATAAAGAATGCAATCAGAGAATTTCACCAAAATCTTGAGTCTTGATATTTAAGTTCGAGATCACATATTTAATCCCAAAACCTTGTTGGCAAAGAAAAGTGGAAAGTAAGATGGAAAAGAAAATTCTAGTGGCAGTTTGTTCCTTTGTGTTTCCACATTTTTTAGGAGAAAGCACAATTTTTTAAACAATATGCTATGGTATTTAGAGAGTCCAGCAATTGGTAATGAATCTAATTCTTTTTTTCTGAAAACAGTTGCCACTTGATAGAGGAAACAGATAAAAGACCTGTTTCCATTTGATTATGCCCATCCCTGTGAGCCCTGTTGCCAAACAGAGACCATTAGTAGTTGGTAAGGCATGTGAGTTATGTAAAGTAGTCACAAAGTCAAAGGATACCTTGCATTTAGAAGAATTTTCATGATGGAAGGCTTCGATATTAAATTCAAAAAACATAAATATATGCACACAACCTTGCATCTAAACTCAAAGAAACTTATTTAGCTGCAAGCAAGGGTAGCAATATTCAGTTGGAAACACAACTAGTCTTCGCTGTGCATATACATATGTGAATGATGCATAATACGTGTAGGCATGTTTATACATGAAATAATAATTACCTAGAACTTCTCGAATCACATCCATGCTGAGCTTAAAACCATCTCCAAGCATTGAAAAGAGAAGCTCCTCTATATCCTTGTGGTTTAAATGGTTTTCCGGATTAACAGCCTCTTTCTCAAGCTCATCAGGAGATGATACTTTCACTTCAGACTTTGAAGGTTTGGTTGCTTCCACCACTTCCCTTTTAGATGAGGCAGGCCGAGCATATGATTTGCCTAGGATAGTAGATACAGTTCCTACTGCAGCAGTTAGTTTCTTTGGTTTTGATACTGTGATATTGCAAAAGTGGTTTGCTTTATCCTCAGTAGCTGATTCCTGTAGTTGCATGGTGTTCTTTCCATTGTCATTTTCAGGGAGTGCAATATCGGAGTTGCTCTTTTGGAGTTGGCACAGAAGCTCTCCAGCTTTGCATAGATCACTCCCTGCCTTGCAGTAGGCAGAGGCTATCTCTTGAAGAGAGTAAAATGGATGATAGACATCGAGCAAGTACCCCAGAGCTTTAGTCTCGTCCTCAGGCTTTATATTGAGTGAACAATATGGCTCCATTTTCTAAAAATTCTGTAAAGTGTGATAATTTGTGAACTGAAGGCCTTGGTAAAAAAAATAGAAAAACTGAGAGGGAAAAAATGATCTAATGTTAAGAGACACTACGTACAAGGTAGAAGCATTTGTGCAGCATCAGGAAACAGAAGTGAGGATTTATTTCACTGGTAAAAGAATGCCATCTTCAAAGAAAGTAAAGTGTGTTTGGAGAATAAAGTGTGTTTGGAGACTACATGCAGATACCATGTAGCCTTAATGGAAACAGGTTATGTTGAATTGCTACAAAAAATAGAACCACATGCAGTAACAAGGAAGATAATGGATGATGTGACATAACCTACTTTTCCTACTACATAAGCTGGAGATAATTTACTATCAAGGAGAAAACTTCATTTCGCATAGCCATTTCTACTGCATAAGCTACCTTGCGATATAATTAAAAAATAAAGTGAAAATAATTTATTACACTGTAGCATTGTCTTTAAAAATCATGATAAAAAACAAGCATGTGCTAACAATGCCCTTCCTGGTAAGAGCCCAAAGTCCTCATGATAACACCATTTTATCATTTTCTGATCTCATAATCATTATGTTATTGGTTCACAAATATACTTCCCTTTTCTTTCAAATGAACTGATTAAACGAACTTCCGTTGATTTTCATTTTAACCCATCAATTTTCCTTGTACAAAATTGCCTGATAAATTTGGAATATGTAGTTTTTTAGGTAAAGAGCATAGATACAATATATCAAGAATAAAATGCAAAAGGCAGTGAAGACTGGACTTCTCATCTGGCATTATAATGGAAAATAATACCATTTCTCCATTCACAAGATAGGACTTATTCCTCGTCTGTGGAATAGTTATCCTCGCGTTATATAGGCATATTCCTTTATAATAAACTTTCCTGTCCTTTATTATTGAAAATAAAACACAAAAATAATGCCTTTCATGAATTAATCCATATTATTTCCTGAAACAAGGTTTATGAATCAACCCCTATTATAAAAATCGCTCATCAAAAAAAAAAAA